>PVHX01003357.1:0-48687 GCA_004024805.1 Geosciurus inauris
TATCAGTGGCTTAATTTAACAGTTTATTTCTTTCTCATACCACATATCCATCCTAAGTTAAAAGGGGGCTTTGCTAATTGTATTCTCTCAGTGCAGGTTGATGAAGGTTGCATTTTGATACATGTGCTCATGAGAGCCAAGGCAATGAAAGAAAACTCTGCAGGGTCTTAGCTCGGCATAAATGACCCCAGTGGTCACATATCATTTCTGGTCTAGGTTCATTGGACAGAACAATGCACAGAGCTCCAATCAAACACAAAGGATTGAGAAGCATGAGCCCGATGTGGTGGTGAACACCTATAATTCCAGCGGCTCAAGAGGCTGAGGCAAGAGGATTGTGAGTTCAAAGCAAATGCCTAAGCAACTCAGGGAGACCCTGTTTCTTAACAAAATATACAAAAGGGCTTGGGATGTGGCTCAGTGGCTAAGCACCCCTGAGTTTAATCCCAGTACCAAAAAAAAATAAAGGAAGTACAGTACTCTTATAATCACCCATGGTGGTAGAAAAAACATTTGGTCAATAATACTAATTCCTGACTGTCACACTTCCTCTCTTCATTTTGAATTGTGAGCAGCAGAGGTATTCCAAAAGAAAACCTCTCTTTGGAATCCATTTATCTCATAGTGGTAGGAGCCTGGACCGTTCTCCAGAGCATCCCCAGCTATTGGAGCTCCCTGGTGCTGCTCTTCCTCCCAAATTCTTGCATTCTCATATGTTCTTCCAATGGATGCCATTTATACCCATAGAAATAGAGTCAAATTCTATTTCTCACAACCCCAAACCAGCCAAGAAGCTCAGCATTCAGCTAAATCTCCCAGAGATTAGTTCCTTTCTGTCTGAAGCCAATGAGAATTAACAAAGATCACAAAGCATGGCCCATCGTCTTTAAAAATGAGAGGTCAAACACTTAGCAGTTAAACCTCTATTTAACTCAAAGTTTACCACCTAGCCCCAAGGGCAGGAAGAATCTTCTTTCCCAAGGATGGAAGCTTGTATGTCAACCCAAAATATACTTCATGCTGCAGGATGGGAAATTAGTTTATACACATGTATACACAAATTTCCACACATCAATCAACAAAGTAATGTATTAGTCCTGAATATGAACAAATAATGAAAAATATAGATTTTCCCTGCATCTTTTGAGATGGGAGCAGCAAAGATCTTCTACTACAAAATTAATCACTGTATTGGCACTTATGACTGCTTTTGATAGCACAAATTCCATTTCACACCCTGTCTCCAGGAGGGTGTGCCCCAGGTAGACCATAATATATTTTGTTTTCCCCCACAAACTACAAATTTTGCAAAGCTATATTTTTATTACTTGAATTAGTAAACAACCTGGTATTTCTTTTTAATTTGAGAAATATAGAATTGTAGTGTTAAACATGAGGATCTTTGTACCACTTGATTTCAGGGAAAAAACATTCTAAATATTTTGAGGGATGTAATCCAATTTCCAAATAATGAAGCAAAATAGACTGAAGTTAGAAGAATTAATACTGTAAAAGCTTTTTAAAAAATATTTTAAAAACATCATCAATAAAATGAAAAGATAACCAACAAAATGGGAGAAATACTTGCAAATCATGTACTTGATAAAGGTTTTATATCCAGAATCTATAAGGGACTCTTAGAACTCAACACTAAAAAGACAGCCCAATTTAAAAATGGGCAAAAGATTTGAGTGGATATTTCTCCAAAGAAAATGACCATAATAAGCACAGGAAAAGATGATCTACATCCTTAGTCATCAAGGAAGTACAAATCAAAATCACAATGAGATTCTAGTTCACACCCAGAAGGAAGACTAAAATCAAAAAGACAGACAATAGGTAGTATGATGGACATGTGAAGAAATCAGAACTCCTAGACATTGCTCATGGGAATGTAGGATGGGACAGTCACTTGGAAAACAGTTTGGTGGACCCTCAAAAAGTTTAACATAGATTTAATTCCAAGTAAATATAGGTTTTCTCCAAAAGGGTCTATGTGACTCAGCAAGAATTAACAACATACATACACACAAAAACCAATAAACAAATTATTCATACTAGATAAATGGGGAGCAACTCAAATGTTCATCAATTGATGAGTGGATAAACAAAATATGGTGTCTATACATTTGATCTAGCCCTAAAAGTACACAGTGCATGCAGGCTGTACCATTGGATGAATCTTGAAAACATGATGCTAAATGAAAGAAGATAGACATAAAAGGTCACATATTGTTGGATTCAATTCACATGAAATATCCAGACTAGACAAATCCAGAGATAGAAAGTAGGTTAGTAGTCACCCAGGCCTAGTAGAAAGAGAAATGAGGGTGATTGCTAATAGATATGGTTTCTTGGGTGGGTGATTAAATGCTCTGGAATTATTGGTAACAACAGTACAACCTTATGATTATACTGAAAACTACTGAACTGTAACCTTTAAAAGAGTGAATTTTGTAGTATGTGAGTCATATCTCAATAAATCTGTTATTTAAAAAATAATTACAATCACTTGCTCTGTCTTGCCTTATGATGCCTCTGCCATGTTATGATGCAGTGAGGTCCTCAGTGGGTACAAGGCCTATATTTTGGACTCTCAGCCTCCAGGACTGTAAGCCAAATAAATGTCTATTCTTTATAAATTAATAATAATTACAAAAAAAGAAGAAGAAAAGAGAGAAGGAGAAACAGGAGGAAGAGTAAGAGTGAGGGAAGAGGCAAATAAGAACAGGGAAAAAAACAATTGCTCCCGCTAGTCGATTCCAGAATATTTCAAAAGGTATTACACAGCTGGAGGCTGATGCCTCTTGCCCACAAGGGTCAGTTTCCTATGTAGAAGCATGGTGATTGAAGATATCCACTCTATGTGCTTCTACAACTGGCTGACAAATGCTTCTCCAGCACCAGCTCTGGACAGGACCACTCCAGTATGAAGCACCCCTGCTCCTCAAGAGACAGTGGCCACCAGGTAAATGCAACCAACTCACCAGCCCTTCTTTGCACATGGCTCCCCTTCAGCCTACGGCTGGGAGAGTTTGTACCTCTCCTCTCTTCCCTTTTGCATATCTAGATTGCACCTACTCAGGAGCTCTTATTACATCTATCTGACTTCAAAAATCAGCATTTTCCAAAGCAAACCCCTTGAAGTAGTCCTCAAAAAACGGTGTCTTGTGTAGGGTTGCCAGACAAAATGTAGATGCCTGGAGAAACTGAATTTTCAGATAAATGATTAACATCTTAGTAAATGGAGATTTGTTTTCTTGCATAATTTAGAGACTTAAATGCTAGTGAGCTTTTCAAATTTCTGAGAGGGGTTATGGTCCGCACACAATTGGGTAGTTTTCCCTCTGTGATGGTTAATTTGAATTGTCAACTCAATTGGATTAAGAGATGCAGATTAAGAGGCTCTTGGGTGGGTCCAGGAATAATTGGCATGTGGGATATCCACTGAAGAGGAGACCCTCCCTAAGCATGAGCAGCACTGTCCAATAGAATAGGATAGTGGTGGTTTGGATGAAATAAAAATTGCAAATACAAGGAAGCAATAGCAGATGCAAGCTCCACTCTTCTTAAGAAAACAGGTTCTTGATTGCTAGTGTGATCGCCTGAGGCTATCAGACTCTGCCTCCTTCACTCTTCCAAAGTGGATTCTGCCACTGATTCTCCAAGGAGTTTCCAGAAGCCTTCGGTCTCTGACTGGGGTAGCACTGTTGATTCCTCTTGTTTTCATGGTTCAGCCTCTTGGACTGTGCCGCTACTGGTTCCTCCAGCTCTCTAGCCTGCAGACGGCCATTGTGGACTATACAGCTTCTGGTCGTGTAAGCCAATCTAAGCCAAATCCCCCTTTTTATAATCATACTTTCTGTTGATTCTGTTCCTCTAGAGAACCCTGAATGATACACCCCCAGTTTACCAGACCACAGGACTAGGGTTTCCAGATTAAGCAAACAAAAATACAAATAAAAATTTGAATTTCAGATACATTATATATAATTTAAGTATGCCATAAATAATGTACATAACATACTTATGCTAAAAATTATTTGTTTTTTATCTAAAATTGACATTATACTGGGTGAATTTTAACTGACAAGCCTATTTAGGGAGCTTATTAATTTGTCTTTTGATAGGTCTGAAGTAGAGGTACAAGAAACTATTTGTAAAAAGGCCCTATTGCATGGACCTGACTGGTCTAAGAGTAATAAAATTAAAAAGGAGTCCATGTATGCATGTGTGTGTGTGTGTACATGTGCATACACTGCCAAACACATGCATCTATGTGATTTGGGGATGGGGGTGGTGTTTGGGGTAAGGGTTACCCAGAAATACAGAGCCTTGATACATAACTCCTCATTACTTCAGAATTACTGAAACATCAGCCATATTTCCCAGTAATTTATTCCACACAGATTCATCTTTTAGGAGGCCTTTTGACAGTGCTTAACCCCTACCCATTGTACATGCTCATAACCAAAAGACAAGTCCCTGTCTACCATTCTGGAGCTTAGAAATGCCCAAGTTATACAACATCTAGAATCCACTCAAGGGGAAAAAAAAATGCTGGTCTACAAATCTAGTCTGCCGGAGGCAGAAACCATGTGCTTAGAATCATTACAATTACATCTCACTTTGCCACAATGCAGCTCAACCCCCCTGCTGAGGGCCAGATAAGCTTGCTGGGAGAGATCCACTTTGTGGTGTTGAACGAAGGGGCCACACGCCTCTGGGTTAGTACCTGTCCAGGTTTAATATGTAATTACTGTCCTTAGATTGCCTCTCAACACTCATTACCAGGACTTGGCAGTTTCAGACAAGGTGATGGGATTTAAGATTAGGACAAAAGAGGAGTCACTTTTTGGTTTCAAGTGCTGGTCTCCTTCAAACATTTTCATTCAGCAAGATTTGGGAAACGGCATTCTCGCTTTCTACAGAAACCTCTCCTAAGAACCAGAGAAGCATTAAACATTGTAAAATATAGCTGGGGTGGTGGTGCACACCTGTAATCCCAGCAACTCGGGAAGCTGAGGCAAGAGGATCACAAGTTTGAGATCAGACTTAGCAACTTAAGCTCTAAGCAACTTAGAGAGACCCTGTCTCAAAATGAAAAAAATAAAAAAGGCTGGGGATGTGGCTCAGTGGTTAAACGCCCCTGGTTTAAATCCCCAGTACTAAAAAAATAAAAAAATATAAATTCCATTTGCCCTATTAAAGTAAGAGGGGCTTAATCTATTTGGGTTTTGTTGGTTTTATTTTATGCCTGCCCTGAGTTGAACTGTCCATCTTCAGTACCAGGCCTGAAACTCACCCATGACTGACACACTCCAAGCTATGTTAATGATGAATCTCAGAAGCGACAGGCTTATTTGGAACACCAGATGGACTGTCCAGAGCCTTGAGTGGATTCCATTGCCACTGGTCTGTCCATGATCGAGTGAAAGAACTTTTCTCAACCGTGATGATGGCTGTTCTGTGGAAATGAGGTAGGACTCTTTCCCCTGTCTGTCTGCCAGGTTAGCTGCTTCCCAGAAAACATGCAGGAAGGGAAGGAGAGAGGAAAGGGAGAGCCAAAGGAGAAGGGAAAGGGGAAGGGGCACAGGAAGAAGGAGGAAGAGAAAGATCACAGGGAATGAAGGGGCACAGTGAGTAGGGAGAGACCACCTGTAAGACAATAGAGAAGTGATCATTTAAAGTCATTATCAACTTACTGTGAATTCCAGATGGAGTTTCTGGAAGCTGCAGCCGTTTTTCTTGTTAGGAATTCATTCATGTAACAAATGTTCTATGGGACAGGGCACTGTTCTAGGGGATGCAGGTACACCCCTGAAAACAACAGTTTGCATTCTAATAAGGTGAAGCCAACAATAGACAAGTAAACAAACAAATAAGACAATTTCAGACAGTGTTGTGCTGGAAGGAAACAGCATAGACATATGATAGAGTTGGGAGGGGAAGGAAACTCTGGACAGGGAACAGGGGTCAGGGAGGACACTTTGTGTATGGGTGGGGGGTTGCAGAGCATGGAGGAGGCAGCTGGGTGTGGCCCTGGGAACCAAGCAAGGCCTGAAAGGAGCATGTGCAAAGCCTCTTAGAAACCGAACAGCTCAGCAGATAAGGCAATGACACAGAGGTCCACATGGCCAGAGGGTACCCGGTCAAAGGACAAGTTAGTTGTCCAATTGTGTTCAGCCTTATAAGTGCTGACATGAGCTTGGATTGCTTAAATTTGAGGCAATATGAAAAAATATGCCTTTGACCAGACATATGGTCAACTTCTCTTGATAGGAACACATTGGCCCTGATGTGACTTGTTCAATGAAGCTTCCCATCTGGGATTTGTTTCCAAATGGCTGTCATGGAGAAAGGAAGAGGGAGAGGATCTACATGGGTATAACACGTGTCTTTTCCCAACATTAGGGAACACCTGCTTCCATGTGGTGGAGGAAAGGCTGGTCTGAGGTGTGTGTTACAGATGATGAAATTCATACCTGTTGTTGTCTAGGTGACTGCTTCCGAAGGGACACCAGGAAGCTGACTGGCTGCCTATACAAAGACTCAGAGGCAAGACAAAGGGATTTCACTTCTTTTGGGGTCACTCTGATTGGGGCAAATTCTGGTCCTTATCTCCAGGGTCCTCATGCTTGGAGATACCCTTCACCTATTAGGTATCAGATGCCAACTGTTCAGTTCTCCCAGGGTCAATCCTAGAGGCTGACCAATACCAGAATACTCTTGTCTAGTGGGCAGGACAACCCTACTTGCCCAAGGGATAGCTAGAAAACCATGAGGGGATTATAAGGTTGCCATATGACCCAGGGCAAGGCCAAGAGACTGGCAGTCTCATAATTTTTATTTAGTTCCAAATGGGTAAGAATCTGTTCCCCAGGGAAGTTCACATCTTGGGTGGATGTATGGAATTTCTATCCTTGGACAGTATTTAACACACACATACAAATTTAGATCACCCAACTTCCTTTTTTTTTTTTTTTATCAACCACTACAAGCACCATCCCCTCCAAGGAAATATGTTCTGCTGGAGAAAATACTTCTGAGGACTCAGAGACCTGGGAGTGCCTTCGAGCTTTACCATGTACTAGCTGTGTGACCTCAAACAAACAAACTACCCTCTCTGAGTCTCATTTTCTTTAACTATAAATTAGAACTAGCAATTCCCACTTTATAGGACTTGGCATTAGGATTAGATTTAATATACACTCTGTATCGGAACACAGTGACAGATTGCATAGAGTATTTGCTAAGGAACTGCAGTGTCCTGCTTCAGCTTGGTGGTCAGATTTAGAGAGCCCTAAGACCTCCCAGCCATGGTTATCCTAGGGTATACAGGGGATGCAAACAAGAAATAAGTAGAGGAAGTTTTGCAAATGTGAGGGTTCCAGCAGATAATTTGATTGCCATAAGGATCTCTGAAGAGAGCAAAGAGGACTTTCACTGTTTTAAAAGAATCCAGATGTACAGATCCAGAGCCACTTTTCTGGTAGAATTTATGAGTCCAGGAGGCCCCTGACTGGGAGAGGCATCTCATTCTGGGGGAAATTAAGTGTCAAATGCAGTGTTGTAGAATTCTTCGGGCACCCATTGGCAGAGTTTTACAGTCATTCTGGCTCTGGGCCTTAGTTTGCTTGTCAAAACATTGACTTTCCTATGCGCCTCCTAACAAGGCAAGAACTGGGCAATACCAATGAGTAATGCATCTCTTAACACCTCAGTTGGAAAAGATTAGACACCTCAGACCCTGATTCTATTTGAGTTTGGGGGCAGTAATGTGACACTGAAGTCATTTGCTCCTTGTCACACCAGGAGAACTTTATGGGTTTTCAAGCCAGTAAAAGACTTTCCCCGGATGAATCAAGCTTCCAGAGTTGAGATGTTTAACATTATGCTCCAAGATGAGAGAGGAGATATATGGACAGATCCATCACATTCACAGCTTGCTGCCACAGAAACAGGAGCTGGAAAGGTAGGAAATGGTCAGTGAAGTCTGCAGAATGGCTTTAAACCAATGGGCAGCTGGCAGAACCAAGCTCGGGAGCTGAAGTTATTATTAAAGGTAGCTAAACACACATGACCACTGAGTGCCCATAGTAGTTTGGGTCCCCCTCAAAAGCAGTCCCTGAGACTGATTCACAACTTGAAGACTGTGGGGATAGGTAGTTGATTTAGGATGTGACCCCAGAGAACAGGAGTGAGGGAGCAGAAGAACACCAAAGAATACTATGGAACCAGGCACCATTGGGGGAAGTAAGGGACCAATCCTATTGGGGACTTCTAGAGAACTAGGTAGGATGGACCTCAGAAATGCCCCTCTGAGGGATGTGGTATTTTCCCTCACACTGTCCCTTCTTGATAGAGGGTCATCCCGGAGTGTCAACCCTCCTGCTCTTCCAGACTCTACCTGAGCATGGCTGATCAGACTCATAACTCAGAGAACACTAAGTTAGAAAAGCAAATGCTCCATGATGCCTCCCTGAGGTGGGATCCTGGTGAAGTGCTTGGCATAGCCAACCAAAGTGCTGACGTGAGCTGGGCCTGGGAATGTGGCACCAGGCACAAGAATCATCTGCAATAGGATATGCGTTCCATGGTGTGTTGAGCACTAAATGAGGGCAGGAGATAGTTTAAAAAATGAAAAATAAAATTTTTTTAAATGCACAGTTTGACCAACTTCTAGGGCAGTTTGGAATAGACGAGTAACCCTCAGGGCCCTAGATCATAGCCCTAGTTAGAACTGAGTAACAAGAAGAGAAGATGCTATTTTTTAAAACAAAAATTGACTGCAATGCCTACAGCAGTCTTAGGAAGAGGCCAATTCTTCTTAGGGGTGGGTGGCCTTTTTGTTTAGAAAAATACTTCAAGGATCTTTTTGTGTGTGTGAAAATATAGGCCTAAGGCACAGCAGGAAGAAGAGAGAGAGAGAGAACTAAGCTCTATATTCACTGCAATTTTTGTCTTCTTTGTTTGAAAGGACCTTGGAATGGGAAGAGAGGAGAGGAGAGGAGAGGAGAAGAGAGGAGAGGAGAGAAGGAGAAGGAGCTTAGGAGGTAAAGGATGACTGCATCCAGCTGGCAGGGATGGGTCGGATCTCAGAAGAAAGACAATCAGGTAGAGGGTCCCTGTTGAGGAGATGGACAGAAAACTACAGGGCCATGGTAGCTAATGAAAGACTCATCTCAAGTTGGTACTTGTTCTGAGATAAGCTGATATTAACTCTCTACTATTCCTAAACTCTCAGTGTGAGACATTTCAGCCTCTTGTTAGCCGTACTTTGGGGAATAAAGAACATTTAGCGTGATCTATTGCAGAGAGAAAGCTATAGCCGTGGGAAGAGCTAAAATAGTCAGCAAGAGCAAGAACTCAGCAGGGCCAAGCACCCTGGGATTGTGGGTTCCCCTAAGAATCCCTGGAGAAGTTGTAACAACAACAGATATCTCACATTATAGGGAATAGGGGCTTCAATATGCTTGTTTGATGTTGAAGAAAACCATGACCCTGTAAGCCTGAGGAAAACAGGACTCCTTGGGTTATGATTCAGATCACTTTGGCACCACAAGTACCTCTACAAAACACCCAGCCAAGTCAGACCTGTGCTAAACATTGGGAGTTCAGAAGAAGTAAGTGCTGCCACTACCCTTAGATCATACCAGTGTCCTGGGGTGATAATGTCAGCAACTAACATGGTCAATAAATGATCATGCAGGCCAGAAGGGAGGCTCAGTAGACCAGAATGATCATGGAAGATCTTGAGGAAAAGAGACTTTAGAACTGTGACTTGAATGACAAGAAGAAATATTGATAGGCAGAGAATGAGAAAGAAGAAACTGTGTAGACAAAAGGAAGAGAATGCCATCTGGAATGGAAATTCCCTTCTGTGGTTTTCTCTAGTTTTCTGCTGCTAATGATACACAGATGCCACCTTCTGAATGAGTCATGGGCCTGGGAGAAAAATGAGGCTCAAATAGTTCTTGAGAAAAGTTTAATGAAAGGACTACTCATGTAAGGTAGGGAAAGGTAAAGAGATATGGTTAAGCACACAAGGCCATCAATTGCAAATTTCTACTGCCCAACGCTAGGGTGCAAGGGCAAAAGATATACCACTGGGGAGGAGGCTAACAGGAGCTGGAGTTTTCATTCAGCCTAGCAAGAAGGAAGCAGAAGGCATCTCTTAATCTCTCTTTTCTATCCTGCCAGTGCTACCCATTGACCAAACCCAACCAGAAATGGAGGCCATGAGAGCCAGTCAATGCAGTCTTAAGACCTGGACTGTGGTGAAGTATGACCAGGAGGGGCTTACAGAGAGAATCCTGCACGCTTGCTAGTAAATCAGCCCTCGCTTCTCTCCAACTTGTCCAACGTGAGCTGGTCTCAAGCACTGAAGATCCATTCTGCTTTTAGGGAGGTGATCAGGACAGTTGCAGATTCTGGGAAGATTGTATTGGCTGTCTCATGCTATGACGTCCTTCGCATGATTCCTGTAGGAGGCCATATTGCTCAGGAGAACTCAAAAAAGAATCTCAGCCTGGGATTATGAAGAAAATATATATATATATGATTTGCACAGATTGCAAGCAGCCTAGAATTTTAGAAGCTTTAAAATCAGCTGGAAATTATATCAGAGTCCAACTGGGGATGCTCTTAATGAACCAATCCCATTAGCCACTTGGGAGGCTGTGTGGCACCCAGAGTCAGCACAAATCTTACCTTTATGTCAAGTTGTCCCAGAAACTGACTCTGAGATGGTGAATTTTCAAAAGAGAAAAAACAGTGAAGAAACAAGGACAGTGACAGGGAAGAAACCAAGTGAGAGGCCAGTTTGGGTGGAGTCCCAGTCGTAGCCTGATCCCATGAAGAGCTCTGGAGCATAAATTTCTCTTCAGTTTGTGCTTCCTTGAAGCCAAACAGCTAGAATTTCTCGCCCTGCAGCAGTCAGTCATTGGCCACAGACCTAGGAAGGAAGATGTGGAAATCACTGGATACTTGAAGTACTTTTTTGCTTGCAACTGAATTGCCTCTAGGAGCCCACAGGGAATCCTTAGAAGGTAGGAGGTGCTGTCATTTGAAGAAATGCCCCCAGCTGCTGGAGAGTGAGTGCGCAGACCTCAGAAGAATAGTCCAAGGGAAGGAGGCAGGAGGCTCCAAACAGTGTCTGCTCTGAGGCCTGTCACCCTGGGTGGCATGGAAGCTGGATTTGCTCTGCTTTGTTTATCTGTGCAGCAGTTAAAAATGTGTCAAGAGGCTGCAGTTCCAGGCTGCCACGTAACTTATTAGGGAGGGGACTTGGGCAAGGACTTAACACTGGGCCTTAATTTTCTCCTCCACCAAATAAAAATCTACAATTTCTGTCTTATCTACCTCATGGGATAATTGTAGACATCAAATGTGAAAGTACTATGAAAGACCAAAAACATAACGTAAGTGACTTTTTGGTCTGCACTATCAGAAGGTCATGTTGATGCCAGGATTCCCTCACCTCTCTGACTGCAAAAGAATCCACTGCATTGTGGAGCTTGTGTAAAGTCTTTCCATTCCACCCCGCCACTACCATCACTCAGAGAGGTACCAGAAGTATTTTGTTATAACACAATCTTACTCAAGAAGTCACTCAAAAATGCACAAAGGATTCACTCAAATATTTGCTGAATTAAAAAAGAATGACTTGGCAGAACATTTCTGAACTATAAGTCACTTCTTAAATTTCTAAACACTGATGAAGTCCACAAAGGCCAAAATGTGTGAGAATTCTACCCAAACCAGGCCAAAGTTGCTTCTGTGCTCAGCATTAAAAAAAATTTCTCAAAAAATGTGTAGTTTAACAAAGACATAGGATGACAGTTAACCCATGGGACTCTGGCCCCATTGTTCCTTCATGCTGATTACATTCTGTGTACTTGTCTTCTACCTGAGACCCAGCTACAACAGGGCTACTGAGTCAATAACCTTGAGGAGCATGGCTGACTGACTGCAGAGTTGGAGACTGCCTCCAAGAACAACTGGTGCATAAAGGCAGCTCTGACAAAAGTTGAGAACTCAAAAGTGTGCATGATGTTAAGGCGATTTGCTAATTCAGTAGTGGGAACCAGAAGCATTTAGACACTGGTGGCCAATAGCCTATTAATGCCTGGGATCAGAAGGACAAACAGCCACCAATTTCTTAATGGGACCAAATAAATCCCAGACTGGTGCAACCTGGAGTGGATGGTACAGAAGAGGGTCTTCCCAGATACAACCCTTCTGCATGTTGGCAATAAGATAAAAAGGGAATATGTACATTTCTATTTAGTTCTTCAGATTGGAGACCTGGCTGTATTACACTGCAGATTTACTATAGCCAGTCCTTGGATATTGCCTACCACTTAAAATGAATTGTTACCAAAATGTTCAGAGAAAACTATAGATTATGTGTATTGACTATGTTTCTTCTTTAAGTAATAGTTAAAGGCAATAACAATGACAGAGCAGCCAAGTAGATATTTTCCCACCCATTATTAATAACAGCTTCTCAGCTGACTGATGGATGACGATCCCCATGATGAAGAATCAACAGCACTTGCTCTGTGGCAGGGATATGTTACTTGGAAGGCTTGCAAGACATTTGATTTGAGAGATGCCTGGCTGCTGATGGATGAGGACAGCCTGGAAGAAACACAGGGGCACCAACACAGGACTATAAAAAAGAAAAGAGTATAATTATCTTGTTTGTCCCCATTTTTCTCTCACTCCTGAAAGAGCCAGAGAGGGGACAAAGAGAAAGACCATGGAGGTCGTTCTATTTGCCTTCTGGCTCCATCGCTATCTAGTCACTAAAACCATGGAGATTAAAGCAGAGAAACATGGACATTTAGAAGGAGGGGCTCCATGCATCTTTCAGTTTCAGGAAAGGAGGAAGGAGGCTGTGCTCCACATGGTCACTCAGGATTCAGGTTTATGGAGGCTCCACCATCTTGAAGCTCATCATTCATCTGGAATGAGCAGCCTCCCTCAGCAGAAGAGAGAAGTAAGAAGGTAATCTAGGGGGTTTCACTGTCTTAGCCCAGAAATGACACAGTTTACCTCCCATTCAATCTTAAATTGCTCCAATCCAGGTTGCTCTCCACTACTCATACCAACAAACATCCTTATAGATCTTGAATTACAATGCTTGCTTTTTCTCTACTGCTATTCTCAGTACCAACATCCTGCCCTGGGAATACTAACAGTCACCTAGGGTCTCCCTTCTCCCACAAGAGCCCTGTCAAATCCATCTCCCAGAAGCACCCAGGTTTTTGTCTAAAATGCAAACTGGACCATGCCAGTCCCTGTTGAAATCCCTGGGCCAACTTCTCAGTCCTCAAGTCCAAACTCCTTGCCATGGCCTGCCTGGCTCACATGATCTAGGTGCTGCTCAGGCCATTGCTTCAGCCACAGGGGCTCTGGAAACTTCTCCACACACAGTGGCCCATTTTCCTCATGAGGATTCATCACACTCATTGCTCTATCATTGAGCATGGCTGGTTCCTTCCCATAATTAGTATCTCAGCTAAAATATCACCTCCTGGGTGAGCTGGATGCATAAAGACATTAAGGTAGATTGTGGTGTCTTCTTCACAGTCTGCAGAGCACACTGTCCCAGCTGCATTCAGATTAACCACCATTCCAGCCAGAGAGGAATTTGTCTCATGGCAGTCTCACCCCCCACTCCCACTACTAGAAAGCAGTGCAGTGGGTAGCAGCCCCTAGTGGCCTCTCTGGCATAAAAAGAGGGTCTTGACAGCCCTCCTATGACCCATCTGCCAAGTCAGGTAACTCTATGATTCCTCCTGGGACTAACCTGACCTATTTGATTCTGAATACTTGCCTCTTGTTCTGAGAATTGTTTCTATCTCAAGATCACAGGCTCACTGATGGAGAAAATTTGGATTTGGAAATTGAGGTCAAAAATAAATTTCACCTTTCACTTGGTCTAATCCTCATAGTAATCAGAGGGGGAAAAACTGTGTTAAGGTGAGCACCCCATCTGTCAGTGCAGCAACCTTTGGCATTTAGGATATTTTCAAGTATATAAATCATGTGTTCACTCAGAAATATGCCCATAGCAGTTCCTGGGAATTTTTCAGGGACCTCCCCACACCAGTAGATGCAAGGCAGCTGCTGCCATGGTCACAAGAGCAATGCCCACCTACTGCCAGCCCTACTCACACACTCAATGCTAGGCTCCTGGCTGGAAGTGGAGATTATCCAGAAGCTCACACAGGCTCCATGTGATGAGTCAGCAGGAGCTAGAGACACTGTAAAGGCCTCAGGCCAGCTGGCATTCCCAGGACTCAGCTCTGCTGAGGCAAATCATCTCCAAAGCCAACAGGGTTATGTACCATCAGTAGGGCAATCAGGGAGCCCCATTCTCAGAGCTGAATGTAGGCTGTCACTGTTTTCCCTTCCTACACCCAGAGAAACAGAGAATGCCAGGCAGATAATAGCCTGAGCTCAGAACACAGGAAACTGGGAACAGGGCATCTGGGGGTCAACCCTCAGACATGTCTGTGCCTGCCAGCATCCTGGTTCCCACTTCTCTGTCCTTACAAGTAGCACCTGGCTTTCATTTGGGAACGTCTCTCCCTGGGCACCAGGCCCTGAGGTTTGGATGCCTTGCCCTACCATCCTATCCCAACTCCTTTCCCAGGAGGGACCCATATTCCAAGACAGGCCAACAGGACAATTCATTCCTTGGCCACAAACACTTAGAAGACAGGAGCATGTGTTCAGGTGTGCAGACTAGCAGCTGCTACTTGGGAAGGACTTAACTGGAATCCCTTGCAGCTGGCTGCTCAGACTGGAGCTGCTAGTATTAACCATGTGGAGGGATCCACCTGCATGGGAAGCTAACAAGGAAGGAAGAAGAACCAAAAGAAGAAAAGTACTGAGTCAGACATTGTTTTTTGAGTCCCTGGAGCCAGCCACGCCTGGTAGAACTTTGGTGACCTGTGCCAACACATTCCTTTCTTTGGCTGGGGTTTCAGACTTCTAGCACAGCAATAGTCCCTCCACTCATGCAGGGCAAAACCAGCCTCATGCTGAGGCAGACTAGATGCCATGAGCTGGGAAGACCAGGGCATCCTGGCACCAGGCATTGACTGACACTAAGAAAGATGCCTAGGGATTGAGGCTTGGGAAAGGCAAGAGGGAGCTATAGCCCTAATCCCTGGCTGGCTGGGGCCACAAGTGCAGGGCTTCATTGGACTCCCAGGCAGGGACTGAGAGAGCGATACAGGCAGAATCATCCCTCTAAACTCTGCCACAATCTCTTGTGTTCCCCTACAGCCCCATGCACCCTTCCCTCAACCCCTCTGTTCACACTGGACTCTTAACCTCAAGAGCCCTCCATTCACTTTCTACCTATTCCACAGGATCTCTCATTTTTCTAGACATGACTAGAATGCCCCTTCCTCCAGGAAGCTTTCTCTGACTCAGAAGCCCTCATCAGGCATAGGGAGCCCTTATGACTTTAGTTATTGGGAAATTAGGATGATCACCTAAAGCACACAGTGCACCTTGGATTAGATTCTGCTCTAGCCTATATTAGGCGGGTTCTCCTCTCCCCATAGCAAGTAAGCTCAGTTAGCCAGCCAGAGAAAGGAGTTAATGTTTACAGAAGGAACAGTTCTGCCTATCCAGGAAGAAGTCTTCCCGAAGGTCAAGAATCATTCCCCAGGACCTTTATTACTATGAAATATCTATCATGTTCTGGAGGCAAAGAGAGTTAGAAATGCAAGGAAGAGAGAAAAGGGCTCAGTCTATAAAGCCATTCAGGCTTGAATTTGAATCCTGCCTCTGTTGCTGGCTACCTGTATAACTTTGGCAATTTCTTGACATCTCTGAATCCCATTTCTCATCTATGGAATGAGGATGATTGTTTATCAATGACCTAAATGAAATAGTAGGACTGAAATATGACAGGTACTGCATACATACTCTGTGTTTTACTATTTAAAGATTGAATAGTATAGTGGTAAAAAAACGACAGCACCTGATCATCTTGGGTATGGTCTATGTGCCTGGCACCATGCCAAATACTTTACATTGTAATCTTGTTTAACCTTCATTGCAATTCTATAAAGTGGCAAGATTCTTACTATCTTCAGTGAAGATGGGGAACATGAGGTTTAGGGTGACACCTAAATTCAAACTCCTAATGATGAAAGACCTGGTTTCAATCCTGAGCCAATGCCCCACCTGTCCTTTATCAGGTAGATGAGCTTAATCACAGGGCTATCTTTGCAGTGGCTTGGTAGTAAAAGGACCCAACCCTAAAGTCAGACTCTCATACTTAACTAGTGGGTTCCTTAATCTTTTTGCCTCAGACGTTTTCATTTTCCATTTATAAAATGAAAATAATAACCCTAGATGCTGTTGAATTCAAGACATCATCTATTGTAAGATTGCACATACCAATAAAAATACACAATAGGTGCATCTAATAGGAGTTCCCACATAAAGCCAGAACACCAGGAGTATATATATGAGTAAATGAGACATAAAACCATCTCCTAGAAAAGGTGACAGGGAAACTAGCTTGTCTCAACCTTGGCACCAGATAAAGGGAGGGGAAAAAATTCTCCGCTGAGAGTTTGAACCACAAACTGGTCCTCAGACAGGTTTGAAATCTCAATTCATATTACCCAGTGTCATCCAAAAGGCTTGAAGCAGAGAATTTCATTTAAAGAGACCTCAAGTGGACAGTGGCCCCAAGTAATGGAGAGAACAAACGCAAATTAATTCTCCTAACATTAGATTTCAATTGAGACTAGCAGCAAGTAGAGGACGCCATTTCAGAAATATTCAAAAGTGGAAAAAATATGTGCTGTTTATGCATTGAGATATGGTAATATCTAGCTATACAAATTAAGATAATGCTAAGCTGCTGCTAAGCCGCTAATGTTGCAAATTGTTCCTGTCTCAGTGGATTCACACATCAAATTTTTCCTCTTGCTCAGGCAAAACCCAAGAGTTCCTAAATGGTGGGAAACTCAGGGAGCCAGGCTCCATCTATCCTGTGGCCCCACCATCTTCAGCACATGAGGGGAGGGGAAAAGATATAGGATCATGAACAGAAAATTTTTACATGCCAGCCCTGGATATGACATCTGTCACTTTCACCCACAATCCATTGGACATAATTTAGTCCCATGGTCATGCCTAACTGCAAAGAAAGTTGTGACATGTGATATAGTCCCATATGCTTGGGGAAAAGAAGAAAGAAGTCTAGTAACAGGGAGCCGCTCCCTGCCACATTACCTCGTGGGACCATTGAGCACTAGAAAATATTTGCTAGCAATCAGTATATTAGTATAATGCCTGACACTACATAGGGTCTGAATGAATAACTATTCAAGTTCTGATTAATAAGAACATCTTTGATTCATCAAAGCAATGTATTTTTGAAGATGGCACTCACTTAACAAAAGGCATTCCCCCATATTGCCTAGTTAGTGACTTCCCACAGTGGATGTCAAATACAGATCTGAATTAAAAAAAGCAATCTGTTTGGAGAAGCACATACTTAGGAGGATTTTAATATTTATATTAAAAATATATAGCATTCTTTTAAACCTATAATCCTCCAATTCAATCTCCACAGACAAGTGTGATACTTTAGTACCAGAATTAGAGGAGTCATCCTGGCTTTGAACCCCAACTGTCATTCACTAGCTCCATGTCCTTGAGCTGACCTCTTGGTTTCTAACCAAGCTTTGGTTTTCACAGCCATGAACTAATACTGATATAGTTTTCTCAGAGCTGTTGTGAGAATTAACATAGACAGTACAAATAAAGTACACAGCACAATGCAAGGCACACCAGGGCTTCATCAGGTATAACCCTTGTTATTTTTGTCATTGTTGCTACTGCCCTGGATGCCATCTTTTTAAACCCCATGTTGGAAGGCATGAATTGAGTCATCCAGAGTCCTGTGCATTCCCCAAAGCAGTCTCAAGGTTTCAGAAACTGATGGTGTGAGCATTTAAATGTCCATTTTTACCAACTCTATTAATAGTTTAATCCTGAGCAATAACTCAGAGAATTATGGAAGCCCTCATGTGAAACCTCACACCGCTCTCGCTTCTCTCAGCTGAGCGGAGGCGTTGGTTTATCCATCCGGTTTCTTTTTCTTAATGTGCAGCTGAGGCCCATGGAGATCAGCAGATATCTCAGATTTATAACCAAATGTAAAATGCAGCTATGTCCTGTCTGTGATGCAAAACCCACAGCTTAATAGTTGGACAACCACACCTTTCCAGCAGTGTCAAGAACGACTTCTGAATTCTGAAAATTCAGTGTTTAGTTTATGACTCCTTAATATATTTTTCCCTTAGCTCCTGGGACAGGAGCCAGGAATACTGCCCTGTAGATCCCAGCATGGAAGAAAAGCTGACAACTGGCAGCTGACTCAGAATCAGCTTTCTGATGCGCATAGTAGGGGAGAATTTTCCAGTATCCCAGTCTTCCCTCATCCCACTTCCCAACTCAGAACCTCTAAAGGGGAGAAACCAATGTCAAGAACTCTGAGAGCAACATGCCATTGTTCCTCCATTCCAGATATATATCAGTTTCCTCTTCCTGCACCAGACAGCCATTGGCTTTGTCTCCCAAAATCCATTCACCTGAAAGTTTTCCTGGAGAAACACTCTCCTGGCTTTTAGTGGCTTGTTTGGGGTGGGGGCATTGGGCCCACCACAATGATGATTAACTCAGATCATCATGGTCAGCACAGGATCCAATAAAGCCACCCAATATTTATTCTGGTGCCTCACTGGAGCATCCAGGAGAGAGAGGACTTTGTTTTGTTCTGTTGGAACTAAAAAGACAGGAGGTGTCTGCATCTGTGACAGCTATCTTTTCCCTCCATCCAAGATAGCAACGAAGAATGGTTCCCATCCAGAGGAAATGAAATGCAGAGATGGAGGGAGAGAGACATGAGAATGGATGAGAGATACAAAAAGAGAGAGAGGGAGGGAGAAAGGAAGGGAAGGAGGGAGGGAAGGAGAGGGAGAGAGAGAGAGAGAGAGAGAGAGAGAGAGAGAGAGAGAGAGAGAGAGAGAGAGACCTGGTCCATACCAGATAGCATTAATTGAGCCCTTACCCAGACCTAGAGCTAGATGTACTTTCCAGTTTAGTGACCTGATAAAGTCCCTCAAAAACATCAATTGAGTTTTCTAAGCCATGGATATGAGGGAGACCTAACGTTTCCTGCCACAGGCTGCTTACTGATTACATTGACTCTTGAGCCTTCCACTGTACTGAGGCCCCAACCCACCCAAACTCTTCTTACTTCTCTCTCTACTCACATCACCAAAAGCAAGTATGGGGCAGGTGTTATGAGTCTAACATTGTGTGAAATTTGAGGGATGATTAGTTTCCATCAACCTCAACTTTAAGATAGCTCAATATATTCACAAAAAGACAAATAGAAGGAGTACCAGAAAGGTAGAGCTAGAACTGTGCTGGGGGTACATGCAGGGTAGAGGATACTGCTGTCATCCAGACTGGAAATCAGGGAAGGCTTCTAGAGGAGGCAACACTGACCAACATTTAAGGCTATATGGAGTCTGGGGAGTGGTCATGGGGAGAGGCACAGGACAGAGGCACACAGGGAGCACAATCCCACAGATGGCCCTTCTCCTGAATGGGCTGGGCTAGACACTTCTTTCCTGAAGACACTCCTGCCTGATTTCCTCCATGTTTTCTGGTGTCAGCCTGGTCTCCCCAGACTTTTCTATAAACTTCCTTAGGCCAGGCATAATGTAGTATGTTTGAGAGAGAGAAAGGGAGGCCACAGGCACAGATGTCCAAGCTCTGGCCTCTCTCACTCTAATAACAGCAAGACTGAGAGGTGGGAGTTCAGGCCTCCTGCGAGACCTCTCCTTCTTTATGGCTCTTTCCTTTCTTTTAACTTTAGAAATCTGAAACATACTGAGATAAGGAAAACAACAATCATGTACCATCTGTGATTAACAAATGAAAATATGTCCTCAACTTGGCTAACACACACATTTGTGAAAGAAAGAGAAGTCTACAGATTTCATTAAAACGCCACCCCACCCTGCAATCATCCTTCTGTTTTTATAAATATTTTAATTTTACTTTGGTGAAGAGAGATACTAGTCCTAATTTTAGATGGATGAATAGTTAGATATCTGATAGATATACAACAAATACATTGCTATGTGGGTCTCTTAATTTACATAAAGGCTATAATAGCTTATTTCTCAACTTGATTCTCCCCTCAGGATGAATTTTTTGAGATGGATTCATGCTGCGTAGCTGCTACAGAATAGTCCAATACTTGAATAGGCCACAGTTTCTCGGTCCATTCCCCTATTCAGGGCTATTAAATGGTTTCTTATTTTTTTACTAAAGCAAACAATACTATAAGCAGTGCCCTTGTGCACATCTCTGAGACATGCTGAGGTACATAATCAAAAGCAAACATCTGAGTCATAGAGGACGCACGTCTTCAATTTTATCAGTGCTGCTGGACGCACCTATGCACATTCACCCTCTCGAAAGCCAAGTGTTCCTGCTTCTCCTCTTCTCCACACTGAGGATGAATTGTCTGACTGAGTTTTTGCCCATAGCACTTTTGTTTTGTTTTCCCTTGATAAGTAAAGTGGCTTTGCAGTTTTCATTTATTTTAGTCCACTGATGGTTTCTCTAAAACACTAGGTCTTTACCTTCTCCCTACTTTTCTATTAGGTTATTTGGCCTTCACCAAAAAAAAAAAAAAAAAGAAATCCACATATAGGACTTCTTGATAAGTTCTGGGCACCACTCCCTCATCTGCATGGCAATTGTCTTCTTCCACTCTGGTCTTGTAAGTTAACTTGATTTATGGTGTCTTTTCCCATATAGGTTATGTATGTGCACATGTGAGAGAGACAGAGAGAGAGTGTGTGTGTGTGTAGTAGCTATAGTAATAGTTGTAGTAGTAGCTGTAGTAATAGTTACAATATCCATAGTCACGTAATAATTTTTTCCTTTATGAACTGTACTATTTCTTGCTTTGTTTACAAAGGCTATCTCTACCTAAAATGATTAACACTGATCCTCTCTTAACCTTTTGAGGTTATGAAGTTCTGTTTTTTTGCATTTAGATCTTTAATCCACCTGGGATTTTTTTGTTGTTATTTATAGAATGAGGTAAGAATGTACATTTAACTTCCTTTCTACATAAAAACTAATATCTGAGTACCATTTATTGGCAATTTCTTCCTGTCCACTAATTTGTAATACCATCTCCATCATACATCAATTCCCATAAATGCTGGGGTCTCTCCACAGCAAGGATTGGTAAACATTTCCTATAAAGAGCCAAATAGTAAATATTTTAAGCTTTGCCAGTAAAATGACCTTAATCACAAAGGCTCAATTCTGCATTTTGGGGTGAAAGTAACACATAAGCAATGTTCTACTAATATACTTATCTTTGAGATAATAATAAACTTTTAGCATTTATTATAACTTCATAATATCTCTCAATGTATCTGATAGAAAAAGTACTATCCTTTGCTTTTCACTTTTCAAATTATGATTGTTCTTGGGCCTTAATATTTCAAGTAAATTCTAGAAATGATTTGGATGAATTTCTTAAAATTTTAAAATGGAATTTTTTGTTTGGAATTGCATTGAATTTCCAGATTAACTGTGGTAGGAAGTTCTATCCCTCACATGTACATGCATTCACACATGCAACAAATTATTATTTATGCCCACAGGGGACACACAGAGGTTTTTGTTTGTGTGTTTGTTTGTTTGTTTTTTGATATGGAGGGTCTTATTTATAAGGTGACACCTCCTTCACCACTTAACTAAGCCAGAAAGCTAAATTCTTATCCTATACCTTTCTCTCTCCTCCCTTCTAACCAGTCAGACATGGAATCGCCTTTCCTTTCCTTTCCAGTATCTTCTTTGCTTCTCTCTTACATAACTGTCATCACTTCTGGCCTCAATGGGTCTCCCTCCCTCCCATTCTCCTCCATCCATTTCATCTCTACAGTGCATCAAAAAGCTCTCTTGTTAGACCTTTGCATCAGACAATTCAACCTCCTTAACATGGCTTACAAGATCTTTTTCATCTTGTTTCTAACTTCCACCATACCACTCCCACCCATCAAACCCCAAAGGCACCTGATGCCCTAGCTGTCTAACACCAGAAGGTCCTTGAGTGCCCCGACCTTTCTCATACCTCAGTGATGCTGTCCACCTGGAAATTACCTTCACGCACACACACACATCATTTTTCTCTTCAAGCACCTTCCAAAGATACTTTTTATTCAAGATCCAGCTGGTATCAAGATCTTTATGGGCTTCCTCCCCTGACCTAGTTCCATCATCAGGCTCCCACTGCTTTCCCTCCCACCTCCCCTGTGCTGCTGACCTCAGTCTCTGTGCCTGTCACCCACAAGAAGATGGTCTCCATAAGGACAAGCATAGCTCAAGACCTACAGACTAGTAGGCACTAATCAGAATTGGTTCCATACTTGAATGAAAGTACAGATGTAGTGAGTGTCAAGAACACAGACAGGACACAGAGGGGCAGGTGTCTTGCCCTATGCATCTCAGATGCGCATGCTCCCTCCCATTTTCCCCTTCTCTGTGCCTCTGCTCAATGCCCCATCCCTCTTGCCCCCGAGTGAGCAGACTGGAACTGACAGAGGACTGGAGGTGATATCTGCCTGTGTGAAAAGAAGGCAGGCATAAAAATGCAAATGCAGCCTCCCTTCCTCCCCTCCTTCTGCTCATATATCCCTCTCAGACAGATAAAAAGGAAAATGTGCCGCTGAGGACAGAGCCCCTCTGGGTAAGAAAGCAATAGCAAAGTGACAAATGTCATGTGGGTTTAAGTAAAGTCCCCCATGGTTACAAACCCGTAGGGAAATAACACTGACAAATGCACCCCCGACACACACACCCGCTCCCTGCACCCTATTCCTTTGAAATAACTTTGGCCCTGAAAGGGGAGAAAGAAGGAAATAACTCAAAGACTTTAAAAGCAAAATTTCTGTCTGCAAACCAAATGGGCTGAATTTTTATAGGCTCGTTTGGAAGAGCATGAAAAATCCAGTTGTCGCAGGAGCCTCTCTCTCTGGAGAGCCTCAGGCAGAGGCATGAAGGGACTACCCGAAATCTAAGCTCCTCTCTCCTTCCTCTCCTTGCCAGAACTCAGTCTTCTCTCTGTACCCTCTCCCTTATCCTGGACGCTGCTGAGCCAAGGAGAAAGGGCTCCTGCCCAGGGTCAAGTCTTCTGCAAGCTGCTGTGTTAAGAGCTGAGGAGGGCCCTGTGGAGCCTTGGGGAGAGGAGAGGGAGCACCTTGAAGTTCAAAGGAAGCTCCAGCCCGTTAAATGCACCAATCAGGGGATCCTGATCAAGTGCCAGGCACTGCCCTAAGTCCTTTGCCTATATTTCCTCCTTCAATCCTCACAGCAACTCTGTGGGAGGCATTTTTAGTATGACCCATTTTACAGATGTGGAAACTGAGATAGAGAGAAGTTAAAGTTATACTACTTGAAAGTGGAGGATTTAAACTCAGTCTGGCTCCAAAGCCCACTACAGGAGATACTATTGGGGCTCCACCCAGATCCTCATAAGTGAGCTGCTAACAGCTCATAGTTACCTTTTTTCCAAGAATCCAAGCTGCCCAGAGCTGCCTGGGAGATTATGGACCACCCTCCAGGGTACTTGCAGCTAAGTAAAGTGTGGGGGATGGAAACGAAAGGCTAGGCCCCCATGCCTCAAGATGGAGAAAACTGTAAGTGCATGTCACTCCTGAATTCCCTGTGGTGAGATCAGGTAGAGCAGACAGGAGACTTCAGCAGAGTCCTGTCTTGGCCCAGCTTTCCACCTATCCTGCCCTGCTTCCCTTACTCTCCTTCAGGTTTCTTTCTGAGGTCACTCCCCAAATAAAACACCTGTCGAAAGCTCCCTGTCTCAGGCCTCACTTGTAGAGAACCTGACCACATAGCTAGCCACATGATTAAATTAGTCCAACAGTGCTCTACCTGGCACACATGGCTGCTCAAAGGAATATTTTGCCAGTGGCAAGAGCCAGCTTTATTCTCTCCTCTCCAATGGTACACAGTCTGGAGTCCACTCATCACACTTCACTCAGATGTGATGATACAAAGACAGAAAAGGTACAAAAGCCACAGAATGCATTTGTGATACAAAGATACAGGGGCCAAAGAACACATCCATGTGCATCTCCTTAGCCCCTTCAATAACGTACACAAGAGTTAAGAATGAGGGACAAGAAATAAAAATAGAAATTGATGAGATTACTTTTTTTTACTATAAATTCTTCAAAATTAAAGTACAGGTGTGCTCCTGAGAGTCACAAGCCTGTGCTAGTTTTCTTCTTTCCTCACCCCAAGTTAAAGATCTCCTCTCCAGTAGAGACCTTTCCCTGATTACCAGCCCAGATGACAGTTGAGAATTTACAGTAGGCAGGTGTTCACCCACCTTGCACACTGAGGTATCCTGCTGATTGGGGGCTTCAAAACCTGCTGCTCTTTCCTTTTGATCGAGTCTGTGCAGCAGAAATGAGAGAGCATCCAGCATCAACATCCCAACTCAAACCCACCACTTCCATATTGTCCTGCAGTACTCTCCAATGAATCTCATTTACTAACAGAGACAATGAAATTCCCCACATAGCACCTGCAGGTCTAATAATGAATGTCCTCCCCCAGCTGTTGGGAATGAGGCATCCAAGACAGGGCTTAATCATTTGGCCAGCATTTACATGAGAACCATCTCCACTGGGCGATATTGTAAGACAATCGTCCCAGGGATATTGTAAGAGGTGGGAAAAAAGCTGTTTTCAAGGGAAATAAACAGTCCTTGACAGAGAGATGTGAAGGGCTCATCTTCCAAAGCAAAGACCCTTAGCCAAAGCTCTGCCCACAGCAAACATCACAACCGCTTGGGACAAACTCTCTCTTATGACCTCCTTAAAATAGAGATGTTCTCCTACAGAGGCACAGGGCCAAGTGGCTGAAGACAGCGGGAGTCTCCTGCCACCACCTGCAGAGGCCTGGAAGTCCAACATTGAGTCATCTCTTTGCAAGAGAAGCTTTGAAAAGGCAACATCTCTGCTTGGCTTAGCATGACACTGACCTGGGAGCCAGACGACCTGATGGGAGGTCTATTTCAGCCCTTAGCTGACAGTAGATTAGGAGGATCTCTCTTCCTGAGTTTCTCAAGGTTTGGTACTTACAGAGAGAAATGGAATGTCAGGGCACTTGCTGCTACATCTGAAATCAACACAACAATATATGGTTTATAGAAAGGACAAGGTGAGTGTCATGGGATCTTCCAGCAAACAAAACTGTAAGTACAGGAGTCAATATGGACATAGCCAAGATTTAGGAGCTCAGACATTGTACTATTTGTTCTGGTTGAATTTCTTTCCTGAAAGACTCTTTTTCCTTGGTGGAAAAGATGTGCCAGCTCAAGTTTTACCAACAGAAAGAGACACTCCCCTTTCAGATATTTTAATCCAAGGCTCTCGTTGGCCCAATTTAAACCACATAACCATCCTCCAATGGCTCACTGCATCAGGGAATCATCATCAGGAGATGCCAGCCCCTCCCAGCCACATGGTGGAGAGTGAGAAAAGTGTGACTCCCAAAGAAAAAACACGGAAAGGGGAAGCAGAAAGCACTGAGCAGGGAGGAGATGAGATGTCCACTGCTGGCACTCAGTACAGGCCACCTCAGGGCATGCATGAAGAGGGCATCCTGGAGCAGCTCCACCATTTGGCCATGGGACAGCTTTGTTCCAGTCAGGTCTAATCTTTCTGAAATCACCCATCACCCTAACTGCCAAGACACAAACTTTCCTCTGATAGAACTTACGGTTTAAACATCTTTCCTTCAGTTGATATGTGCAGAAGGAAACCCTACTCTCAAATCAAATGGATTTGATTTCATTCAGCAGCTATGTGTACGGTGCCACTATGCTCCAGACAGTGGGCAGAGGTAATGAGTGGCTTTTAGGAGATAGAGCTGTGAAGACATGAAACAGAATCTTCATCTCAGAGGATCCAGAACTGAGAGGGAGAAATGAAGGACAGGAACACTTAGAGTTAGAGAGAAGATGTGAGCTATTCCAGCACAACCGGGACACAGATAGGAAGTGGACAGGTGAAATGCAACTCTTACTAGAAAGGTAAAGAATTTTGTGAAGGGTCTGGATGCCTAACTGGGGAGCCTGGACTTGGTCCTGTAGGCATAGGGAACTTTTGAAGATTGTACAGTGAGAGAAGAGCTGGATCATAACTCTGACATTGACTTACAGAATGGAAGGTTATATATGTCTCTGTGTGTCTCTGTGTGTTGGGAAGTGGGGATGGGGAGCGCTAGAAGAAAGCATTGGCTGTTTGAAAAGAGCTGGTTGGAGGCTGTTTCGATGTCCAGGAGAAATAAGGTCTGTCTTAGAGCATCCAAGGTGCTAGAGGAAGGAAGGGAAAATAAGCACATTTTAATATGGCCTAAGCATTCCAAAAATGCTTTCATACCCATCCTAATCCCCAGTGATGCCGAGCGCTAAAAGTGAAGAGCAGCAATTTCATTTTAAGGAAAAATAGAGACCAAGAGGGCAAGAGTAACCTATCAACAAGGGACAGAATCAGACAAAACTAGGGCCACCAACCCCTTAGCCTCTGTGAAATGGCAACTAAGTCCCATGGATGGCTATTCTCCCCACAGCAGGCAAGCGTGGGAAGCTCACCTCAAAACTCCTGATGAGCTACCAGATAAAGCAATCTGTGCTGCTAATACTAATATGAAATATTGATTATCTCACTGCAGGAGTCCTGAGATGGTCATCTCAGGCTGCTGAGGCTGGCAGTGGCAGCTACTAAATTGTGTTTATGGGAAGCTTTTTACCTGAAGGGCTCATAATTCACTCTTGATCAATAATCGATCAATCCACCTGCTTTGCACATTGCAAATCCTCCAGATCCGTCCACAGAAAGGAGAGAGAGAGAGGAAGACAATTTGTTTATTGGAAAAAAAATGACAGAATAACAGGCTAATGCAACCACTTAGGCTAGTGATTAAAATAACCTTTGTCTTTTTGTTGTTGTTGTTTTTGTTTTAATTCAAGTGAAGTATTTTGAGTGATATGCTAAGTCTGTTAAAGTTATAAAATAAAATAGAAACTAAAAATCTTGATTTGAAAGGACCAGGTAAGAAGGATCTGGTATTCATCAAGCACTTGCTCCGTACCTCGCATTGTACTGACTCTTGCATTTATCCTACACCCACAAAGGAGGTGTTATCATTCCCAAGTCCAAGGGAGAAACCTGAGGCTCAGCCAGAGAAAGTAACTAGCTCAAGGTTAGTGGTAAAGCTGAAAATCAAAACACTGTCCCCTAACAGGGATGTATGTTGAGTTCAAGAACAGCTGGATTTGAAACTGCGCATCTCCTTCTGGGATAAGGATAAAGCTATGTTGTGGCAGGAATTGCTGAATGCAAAGAGGCTCTTGGGAAGCTGGCCTGGGCCCTTGTTACCATAACTCACTTCCCCTCACTGTTTACTGATATACCAGTAGTCCTCAGATCCCTCTAGAATGAATTTAATAACTACCCAAAGCCATCATCTTTTCTCAGGCCAGTGCCCAGTCCTCTGGCTCTTGGTAGCATCCTAGGGCCCAGAGGATGATGTTATCAAGTACCCCCACTGCTTACCCAAACTCCAGGAACTTCCTGGCACAAACTCACCTGAGTTGGCCCTGCAGAATCCCTCTCCAGCAGACCCTGCATGGCCTTAAGCCTAAACCCTCTAGAAATGCTTTCTCCCTTCCTCTGTCAATGACCAAGTTTCCCCAGCAAACAATTTTCAGAGTGACCAACTTGAGGAGTGTCTTCTGAGCACTTCACGCCAGGATTTCTCTTTGCTCAGAATTCCAGTTGGCTTGACACCTCATCTGGTAGAGTGCATGGAGGATGCTGGGTCCCAGCCAGCTGCATCCTGGTCCCCATGGTTCATGTGTATGCACACACCAGAGCTCCAGGAGCCAGCAGCTCCACTCCTTTCTGGGCATCAATATATATCTAAAAACACACCTCTCTCTGCAGTCATTAATAGATTCTCTCTTGAGCCAGTGCAGATGTCATTCCAGTACTGTCGCATATGTGGCTCCATCACCACCTCATCTGGTCACCACAGGCAGAATGTGAGTCCTCAGTGACAGAGTGATGAGCTAGAAGATGGAGCCTAGGGTCAGTTAAAGGCAGGAGTTGCACTCACCTGCTGAACTCTTGGACCTTACAAAGCTGATGTCTCAACTTTTAACAGAACTTGGGAGGCAGCTGAGAGGACAGTATGCCAGGACTCGGGGACCTCTCCACTGTGAGAATGAGAAGCAGAAAAACAGTTTTCCTACTTTTTACTGATTTGGTGAAAATTATAATTTCTCCCACCATTTCATAACCAATTCATTTTCCCTGTTGAGGTGACTACTCAGATTCCAGAGTCAGCGACTAGGATGAAACTTCCTAGGAAATATCTCTATTTGGGTGTCTCTCTCTAATAAGTAATGGCACATGGCATTGATCATCAAGAAATCCCACAGCACTGGCTCAATTAGCAAACAGTTAAAGGTGACATATTGTATTTAAATAGTCTCCCTGGGAGTGACAGATGTCTGCAGTAAACACAGGGAAATTACTCCCAGAGGGCAGCAAAGGCAAGGCCCTACCATCGGCTGGTGATTGGAGCAAACACTAAGAGGACTCAGGCCCCATTCTCTGCACAGGGAGCTGCCACTTGCTCCAGTTTCCAAAGGGAGCTTTTTACCTCCTCTGGGAGAATCTTGGAGACTAGGAAAGCACAGTTTGTCCCCAATAGTCTCAGGACAGTTGGAGAGGACCCTTCTCTGCAGAAGGCAAGGGCTGGAGTATTGCCACAGATGTCAGTCCAATGACCTGTAACTCTGGGCCATGCCTACCTTCCTGTGACAGTAGTACAGACAGCTGTGAGGTGACACCATCAACGCTTTTCTAGTTAATTAACTAAATACACACTGTCTATAGCCTCCGTGTGAGTAGATTTTAGGATAAAAAGTGCCAATTTTCTTACATTTATGTGTCCAAACTACTTTTCTTAGCAGCTCTTACTCTCTCTTTCTCATGCTTTAAGTCTGATAAATGTGTGCTTCAGCTGAAAGGTTCAGAATGACAGAGACATGGAACCATTAATTTAGGTAAATGACAGAGTACCTGGTTCCTGGAGACATACCACTCTGTGTCTTTCCAGAACCTAAGGAATCAGAAAGTGGCGGGCGGGAGGGGCTTGTGGCTCTTTCTTGTGTAGGGATAAATTAAGTGCATTTATCTGCTACACATTCCCCAGAACCTGTTTAATATTTAGATGGTGCTATGGTCTGAATGTTTGTGTCCCTCCACAATCGATTCACAGAAACTTAATTCCCATGTGTTGGCATTAAGAAGTGGGGCCTTTGCAGGGAGGTAATGCTATCATGAGGGCAGAAACCTTGTGAATGGGATTACTGTCCTTATAAGAGAGGCTCCTTCTATCAAGTGAGGACACTTAGCTAGTACTATCTATGAGAAACTGACCCTTACCAGACATGATATTTGGCTTGGATTCTGGAACTATGAGAAATAAATTTCTACTATTTATAAATTACCCAACCTGAGATTTTTTTTTTTTCTGGCAGCCCAAATGGACTAAAGTAGATTTTTAGAGGACCTGACCTACAGGAAGAATGTAAGTAACTTAATATTTTCATCCAAGGGCATGTGGCAGTCTTCCATTTGTTCCCATCTCTCCTCTGTTCTGTGTCCTGTCCCACAAGACTGGGCTTATAGGACTCCACCACCAGCATCCCCCTTACTTGTTAGCTCTGACTCCCCAACAGGTCCCAGGAGGGGCCAAAGTCAGGGAAGACTATGATCAACATGCTTGGACTGAGATGGCATGTGTCCTAACTTTCACTGTTCAAATGGAGAGACCAGGTCCTGAGAAGGGAAAGGAGTCCCAAAAGAGATCAGGAGGATGATTCTGGATTGGGACTAAGATTATCACAACTCAGAGGGAAGAACATGCCCACCTCTCTGCATACCACCTGCTCCAGCATCTCCTTTCCAAAGAGAAGTTACCTTCTGAAGATTCCTCAGCAGTTTTGATTTCTCTCCTGCTCAAGCTGTGATTTCTTTTATCTCTGTAGCAAGCAAAATCCAAGCCCAGCCCCTCTTGGGCAGCAGATGTTGAAAAGTGCTGACTATAGAAGCTCAGACACTCACCTAGGTTAGAAATGATATAGTGAAGAGGCCTTTGCCCAGCTTTGAATAAACAGAAAGTATCTGAAGGAGCAGAGGGGATAAAATTTTAAAAGGAAAAATTAAGAGCATTTATCTGCTACACATTCCCTAGAGCCTGTTTAATGTTAAGATACTTCTGGATTTAACCCAACTTTACTTTTAGCATTCCTGCTAAGCATAAAAACATAAACAAGACCCCCCAAGCTGCTGTTTAAAAAACCCTCTTAAAATTCAAACACCAATCTCAACTCAAATGCCAATAAGTGACTCCCAATCAATACCAAGTAGAGAGGTGCAAAACTGTACATCTATCAACCAGGGACAGAACTGTACCTCTAGCAATGAGTTATATACCTGACAGTACTGGGCTAGGGTACTACTGTCTGTATTTATGGGAGGAAGTACACCCACTCTCAGGGTGTGGCTGCTAGGTCAAGTGAGGGCTGATGAACTGTGGTTTGTATTTCATGCATCTGCAAAACAGTTAAAGTTGGTGATGCTGGGCCTAATTTTGCTTCCTGCAGGCAGGTCATGATGGTTAAGCCTTGTGCAGACTTGAGATTCAGACCCTGGAAGGCAAATGTAAGAGTCTCATTGTGCTCCCAAGTTTAGATTGAGAGACACCAGCCCTTTCCTGGAAAGCTGAGTGCAATATCAGCAAACACCCTCTTCAGCCAAGGAGAAAGAACACTTGCTGCAGGAATCTGGACAAGCACATCACAAAAATCCAGCTGTGAGCTCAGAAAACCAGATTACAACCTTAACTCTCTCTATTCCAATATGTGACCCTGACAATCCAGTGGCCCTGCTTAGACCCTCAGTCTATGCACCTGTGAGTGCAAAGCAACCTAGTTTACATTGCCTTAAGCTGCATCACATCCTGATATACCAAAACCCTCCAGTTTCCATCTTGTGAAGGTTTCAACCTTTAATTCCTAGTCAGAGCCCCCAGCTGTTAACTCTAAAGGATGGTGCCTGTGTGTAGAGAGCTCACGGTGAGGGACCCCCAGCTTGATTCTTCTAATACTTCAGCAACAAGAATGGGTAATTTTAAACAAAATAGTTATAATAGCAATAAAAGAAGTGCCTTTATTGTGCACTTACTGTGAACCAAGCACTATTAAAGTGCTTTACACTGTTAATTTTATAACAGGTGACAAGAAAACTAAAGCAGAGAAATTAGAGAACTGCCCAAGGGCAGGCAGCCAGCACTGGCAGAGCTGGGGTTGGATGCCCATTGGCAATTCCTTCTAGCCGTGGGGCATTGAGTCCAAAAGGACCCTTTGAGGCAACAGTTATCATCCCCATTTTACAAATGAGGTGTTGAGCCCAAGAAAGTTCAGGTAGTTTGTTTGAGGTGACACATCCCCTGGAGCCAGATCCAGGCTTACCCGTCACCTTGAGGTACCAGTTCTTCTTTGGTCATGTCCATACAGCAATGCCATCCTGGATGTTAGAGGCCCCAGCAAACAATTGTTAACTCTCCCCTTCAGACCCACCAGTCAGGCCAAGCTGCTGCATCACTGGCCTGCTTACCCCACTAAAGCCCAAGTGTCTGGGTTGTTGATTCTGCTACAATTCCCCAGGTAATGTCCTATCTTCTGTTCTTCTCTGGGGGTGTTGAGAATGCTGGATGTTGTTTAACCCAAGACAACCCTTTTGTTCTTGTTGGAACTTCTATTTCCCACTGATGACACCCAGACCATCACATGCATTTTTCTATCAAATGTTCATCAATTATTGCACAATAGAGGAGGCCCAAACAAGCTCCTTTGCCATATTCCCCAGCAGGAAAGCTTGCATCTATCCTTGAGCTTGAAGCAGATTAGGGACAATACAACAAAATGATAACTAAGATGCATCCAGTGCTGGCTTAGTAGTCAGCCTTGTGCTCATTCTTACCACCTGCCACCTCCTGTTATCTCACAAACCCTGAAAGGCAGGCAAGATTGGTTTTAGTTTATGGGCAAAAATACTGAAGAATAGAGAAGTTAAATAATTTTCCTCAGGTGCTGCAAAGGGAGAGGAGAAGCTGGAAGTAAACACCAGGACCATCAGACTCCCTACCACATGTGTGTAGCTTCAAGGCTCTAGGTATAATTTGAACACTGACTCCGTGCCAGTCATGAGCAGATGGATTGCAGACAAATACCAGAAACAGCACCATCCCTTAGGAGCTGACACCTTAGATGAGGAGACAACACAAACAAAAACCCATAACACAAAGCAGAGTATTACTGAGTCCTCACTGGAGAGCAGCTGATGGGTATCCTTGACTTCCCATGTGGACATTCCTAGAGGTCTCAATCACGACTGGAAGACCAGAGTATCCACTATCAGCAAACCAGCCCCTTGCCCTTCAGTCCAGATCAGCACTGGTTACATAAACTGTGTTCCCACCACGATTGCAGGAGAGAAAGCTAGGTACCAGCATGAGTCTCGTTCCTAAAAGAAAGCTACAGTCAACTTAAGGGGCCTATATATAGACAACACATGAGCCATGATACTTTACACATGCCCTGAATTTGCTGCAGCACATGAAGTGACCCTATTCCAGTCTGTGCAGACCTATTTCTCTCTGACACATTTCAAAGACATGGCTGTATGGGGAAAATGCTTGGTGAGGCAGGTAGGGATGGAGTGAACAGGCAGCTCTGTTGTCTGAACTTGCTTCCAGGGACGGATCACAGCAGTTTGATTCTGTCTCCTTGAGAGCTTGTCCACACACACAAGACAAAGAGGAGAGTTGAATGGAACATCTCACCTGCAGCCATCTACAGCCAACACACATAACCCTCTGATGGAAATTTTCAAATAATAAAAGCCAAAGGTTAGCAATGAGGATTTTTTTTCTGTTCAGTTCAAAATTAATTCTTTGGCCTCCCACTCCCTGCCCAGCTTCCCATAATTAGATCCTACCACGGGTTCTTTTTGAATTTCCAAGGACTGGACCTTGATTGCATCACAGACTGCAAGTCAGGAACATTTTACCTCCATTGAGTTACAATTTTATTGCCTGGGCTGGTCGTATTGAAAATTAAGCAGTCATCTGGGGAAACTTCTAGAAAGTAGTCACAACCACTAAAAGAAACCCAAAAAATAGGATATAGCAAAAATGTCTCTATGTGATGTCTTCAGCAACCCTTAAATGCAATCCCTACCCCACATACGAACACATACACAACTGTAGACTCACTCTTCTCTTTTTATGATAAAGATGATTTCCCCAAAGTATTTTTAAGCTGAAGAGATTTCCTACAAGCTGCTGAAAAATCGCTCACTATAGGAGATCCAATTTATTGGCAGAAATCCACCAACCCAATGTATTGGTAACTAGCTTGGTAATGAGTCTCTTCCATGTAAATTGGCTCATTATTATCAATTTTCGTCAGCTCTAGAGTAAGTTTTGATCTGCTTCCCCACTTTGGCTCAGGTGCCAGCCTGAGATGAACAGGAGTGTCCAGACCCACCTTCCACACCAGATGCCTAAGACTTCATATCTTAAGAAGGAGAGAGAGAGTGGAGATGACAGCCTCCATGTCATTAGAGCTTTGAATTTAACCCTCAGAACAGAGAGATGTTAAGGAGACTTGTAATGAGGTGTTATAAAAACAGAGTTTGATTGAAAGAGCTGGCACGTAATGCAAATGAACACTTTGTCCCATGATTCATTGCTATCAGGAGAACTAAATTTGTACAGCCCAGAGGAAAGATGACTAATGGGAGGCATAATAATTGTCAATTTATACCTGCAAAGAATTAATCAAGAGGCCCAGAGGAGACAGTGCTCAGCGGCCACTACAGGTGTATGTGCTAGGGGTAGGCAGTTTGATAAGGAGCCAGAAAAATTAGACTAAATAGCAGGAATGGCTATAATAACATCAAAGCCCATTAGGTAGAGGCATCACCTCCACTGCAGGATGCACAGGGATTCCCACCAGAGAAACCTGCATGGGATCTTTTTGCAAAGATCCATGGATTTTATGATGCCTCTGGAAGATTTCCCCACCCTGGGTCTCCTTCTCATGGATCTCTGAAAAGCCTCTTTTGCTTATTCAGATAAAGTTTCCTCCACTAATTCAAGTCAACCCATCTTAGAACACTGACTGCAGAAAAATCCCTGTGTTCTGCACACTGTGGTGGATAGAGACTCTTCTTCCTTTATGGTCAGCAAATATTTATTGAGCATCTATTATATGCCACATGGTGAAGTAGGTAGCATCTCTGATGTCATGAGCTTGACATATCCCAGGGCAGAGAAGAACAACACAGATTGGGGGAGATAAACCCATAGGAGTGTGATGCTGACATGCTGGACTTCAAATGATGCCCAAAGAGAACTAAGACAATGGGTGCACATCTCTGGTCCAGGCTGGGAAAGTGGACCCTTTATAAATCAATCCCATTTCCTGTAAGAGATGGGCAATTACCCAAAGGTGATTAGAAAATTCAGAAAACCTAAGAGACCTCTCATCTGCTTTACACATCTCTTCATTCTTGCAGTTCAATGAATACACTCTGATGGTTCACAGGCAAGTGGTTTGGCTCACTCAGCAATGTTTTAAGTTGACTGCCAATGTTTAAAAATTGGGAGATGTCACAAATTCAGATTTCCAACTTCTTAGGAAAAGTCAACTAGCTATGCTAAGCTTGCTTCTCACATGACAGTAGTCAGCCACGGCTGGGGGCTGCCTCTTGAAGCTCTTTAGCGTGCCACAGTTCTGATTGCTCCCTTTTGTAATATAACTGTTTCATTCTCTTGTTTTTCCAGCTCAACTTCTGTGGGAATGTTTTTAATTTAATTTTATTTTATTCTATTTTATTTTATTTTTGCTGCCCTGAGCTAAATGACCAGAAATGCAAGGTAGCTAGCCTGTTTTAACTTAGGTTCCAACAGAAATGCCTCTAACCAGTTATAATTCAGTGTTTTAACTTGGTGAATGCCCTCTATACACAGTCACATAGAAACCACAACTGTCTTTTGCAAAGCTGTAATCAAAGGACATGACTACCCTTATCTCTTCCCTTTGGCCCCAGGCTCTGAATTCTTCCTGCTCACTCATAGCACAAATCAAAATGCTAGAGGAGCTTGTTTGCTCTCTCCTATTCTCAAGAGAAGTCTCTCACTTCACCTGTTTCTCCTTCAGCTTGGCCACAGGAGGCTGAGACCCTGAAAGGACTGTGCTGATGGCAGCTCATGATTCAGTGCAAGAGTTTGCTGCGTGTATTCCTTGCCTTCCTAATTGATTTTTAACCTGTATTTCTGACTAGTGACTCTTGCATGTTTTTACAGCTATTACAAGCTGGACTCAACTCCTTTGGGAAAAACAAGAAAGCAAAGGGAAGAAGAATTGGAGCAGCAATGAAGTCCAGGAACCTGCCAGTAGAAAAGCTGGTGGTCCCTGCCCTCGAGCTGGGGAATACTTAGAGGAAGGGATGAGGCAAGATGCAGGCAGCTGGCAAATGTGCGATGAGGCATCTTGGGGGAGCTGAGTATGTGAGATAAAGAAGATGAAAGCACCACTGATGTGATTCATCCACTGAGGTGATATCCATTGAGTACCTGATTATGGGGCTGTGGGGAGTCCAGGGAAGAGTCAAGCCAGGTTTCCAATCCCCAGAAGCCCAGTAGAAGAAAAATATCCTTCACAAAGAAAGCTGATAACCATTGCCTCAAGGCACCATGCATTCCTTGGTCACTGGATTTTAGCACTGTGCCTGGCAGCACTCTATATCAAGTATGAAGTAGAGCTTCTCCAAATCTACAAAGGGCTGCCCATCTGTGCACAGGACCCCCCAGAAAATAGAGGGTCATCCATGTCAAGAAATAGCTTTAGCCACTAGGAATAGAGTGTCACCCTTTTGGTCTCCTGGTGGGATGATCCTGAGGCACATTCTATATGGTTGTTCCCCCAGGGGGTTTAGAAAGTTGAACCCTAGGCACCCGCAGTTAACAACTTGCTCCTTAACGCATCCTTTATTGACTCCTCCCTTCCCCATCTCACTTTCTCCACTTCCTCATTTCTGCTCCCTGGGATCACCTCCAAAATAAACCACTGCCTCCAGGTATTTATTTCAGCATCTGCTTTTTGGGGAGCCCACACTGCCAGAGGAGTATAACTGAGATTAGATTATGAACTAAGGGTTCAGGAACGGCTTCAAGGACCAGGAGACATCTGCCCTGCCGATGGGCAAGCTTTGTGGACAAGCAGAGAGAGGAATGGAGAGAGACATTCCAAGTGGAGGCCCAGCATGAGCTGCAGAGGGAAGGCACACAGCAGCAAAGGAAAGGTAAAAATTCAGTTTGGCCAGGTCATCAGCTGCCATTGATGAACCATGGAAAATGGGACTGGAAAAATAAGGCAGATATTGAATCATCAGTGGGCACAAATGTCCCACTGTGGTGTGTGGACTGCATTTTGTAAAATAATGGTGATGATGTGATTTGGGGGAGGCAGATGAGGAGGTAAGAAGGTATTGAATGAGAGTTGAGCACAAAGATTTTCTGAGGAATATGGGTGAGCCTGGATTGCTGCCTTTAAAATGTCCATTCTTGCCATGCAATAAAATATTGCTGGTAGTCTTTGTCCTGTGTATCCCTGTCTCCAGGCTAGGCAGTCAAAAAATGCCTATACAGATAGCAGGTATGCCCAGTTCTTGCCAAATACATGGCTGTAGAATCAGAATTGGTGAACAAAAAGTTGTTTCCTACAGTCCCCAAGAGGGTGGGTGGGTGGGTGGGTGATAATTTGAACAGGTCCAGAAGGACCCATCACACCATGCCACCAGCCTGCTGGACTCCCAGCACTCTTTAGTTGTGCCACATGCTAGTCTTAGGATTAGAATTGTTTTCCTTCTCTGAGGGAGTGACTGAAGGTCCAGGAGCCTGGAATAAATAACCCTAAAAGGAGTTTAAGAGTAAAACAAATAATCGTTTTAGAAGCAAATCAATCACTTGCCTATATGACATCAAATGACCGTTCTGGCTTTTTTCTCTCCATTTAAATAAAGTGACCACGTTTTGGAGCAGCCTGACTCCATGTGTGCCAGTGATGGAAATGCAGCAGTGCGTCTGAGTCCAAGGTCAGCTTTTCTGACTCCCTGAATCCACATGCCCCTCCTGACTTCTGCAGCATATGTTCCTCAAAGAACTGAAGGGTGATTTTAGGAACTTCAAATTAAATCTTCCTGTATTCACACATGCCCATTCCCAGCTGCTTTCATTTCAATAGCATACTTCTTACTTAAGGAGGCCCTTTATAAAAAGTGTTTTCTAAGTGGAAAAAAAAAATTCCAAAGGTGATTAAATTTTATTCCTTCAAAATAATGACTCAAATCTCCTTTGTACTGAATGTTTGTATCCTCCAAAAAAATCATATGTTGAAATTCTAACCTCCTTGTGTTAGAAGGTAGGAACTTTGGGAGGGGATGAGATCATAAGGGTAGAACCCTCATAACGAGGTTAGTGATATTACAAGAAGAGACACCAGAGAGATTGCTTCTTCTCCCTGCTAGTACACATGAAGAAGATGGCCATCTGCAAACCAGTGAGTGAGCCCTCACCAGATATCTTTATTTTTTTTCCTACATTTTTTATTGGTGTATCATAGTTGTAAATAATGATGGGGTTTGTTGTTACATATTTATAGATGCACAGAATATAACAACGTAACAATATAATTTAGCCAATATCAATCTCCTGCCCTTCCCCCTTCCTCCCCACCTCCTATCTTCTGATCTCTTTCCTCTACTGATCTCCCTTTGATTTTCATGAGATCCAGTCCTACCTTTCTTTTCCTTTTTCCTCTCTAGCTTCTGCATATGAGAGAAAACATATGACCCTTGACCTTCTGAGTTTGACTTATTTCACTTAACATGATGGTCTCTAGTTTCATCCATTTTCCTGCAAATGACATACTTTCGTTTTTCTTTATGGCCGAATAAAATTCTGTTGTGTATATATACCACATTTTCTTTATCCATTCATCCTAGGGTGGTTCCATAGTTTGGCTATTGTGAGTTTTGTTGCTATAAACATGGGTATGTGTATATCCCTGTAGTATGATGACTTTAATTGTTCAGGATAAACATAGAGTGGCACAGCAGGGTTATATAGTGCTTTCATGCCAAGTCTTTTGAAGAACCTCCCTAACTGATTTCCACAGTGGTTGTACTAATTTACAATCCCACCAACCACGTAAAAGTAGTCCGTTTTCTCCACATCCTCTCCAACATTTATTATTATTCCTATTCTGAATGACTGCCATTCTGACTGGTGCCTTACCAGATGTCTTGATCTTGGACTTCTTAGCCTCAAAAACCATGAGAAACAAATGTTAGCTACTCAAGCCACTGGGTCTCTATTACCTTGTGCTATAAGCAGCACAAACTAAGACAAAATTCAGAAAACTTGGGTAAATGATATGTTGAGCAAAATTAAGTGGGTTTTGAGTTCTCAGATGCCTCAGTGTGCTCTGAGTTAGATTTATAATTTGTGGGATCTGGTGCCAAATGAAAACACAGTACCCCTTGTTCAAATTTAAGAATTACAAGAGAGCAACAGCACAGCATGGCAACATGGAGTTTCCATCTCCAAGCAGGTTCACTACTAGCCAATAGTTTGAACAGATCCTAGAAGGGCACATCTCACCAGACTGAAGGGCACATCTCACAGCTCCCCCAAATTTCCTTAGAAGTGTCACATACTGCTCTGGGGACTGAAGTTGGACTCCTTGTCTGAAGGAGCAGCTGAAAGGTTTAGGAGGTCAAAATAAACAACCCCAGAATGGACAGAGCCCTTCTGAGGGTGGAGCTTGTAGAATGAACACATGCTGAGGTCACTGGGCATCCCCAAGGGTGAACAGGGGTGCGAGGGCAGGACAAAGGTCTTGTACTCCTGAAATATTCCACTATGGAATTAAAGCTTAGGGAAATCCTGCTTTAAACTGAATTCCCATCTTCTTCTTCTCTCCAACTTCCATTACTCAAACATACAGGGAGAATATGTAGCTTACAAGGCACCTCTTAAGACGATTGTACTTTCTAAGAGAAGACCCTCTTTTCTCTTCTAAGCCTCTTTGATCTATTAAGTCAGTTCCTATTTTTGTATTTGTTTTTGTTTTTATTTTTTTTGTAAAGTGAGGTCCACTAATAATTCTGCTTGTTGCTTATTTTTTCCATCCTTTTAAATAAAGACCAACATCCCTGAACTACAAAAAACAAATTTTAAGGAATAATGGCAGGCAATTTACAGTGATAGATGAACATAATGAAAAATGGTACACTTCCACCAGGAATGGTGGGTAATATTTGCACATAGAAAGCCAGCATTGTTAAAGGGCTGTCAAGCCTCTCTGCTTTATCCTGCCTCCCCAGGTGGCCTCCATGCACACTGAGGTCACTCACTTCCCCAATTTCTCCTCTCTTGGGTTATTTATGACTAGAGAGGGAGTTGGGGGAGGAGGTAGGAAACCCAACTCTCAGTTCGGTGAGTCAATTTAAAGTGGGAGAAGCAGGGGCTGCCCCATTAACTCCTGCTCCTCTCTCCAGAGCCCTGCTATCTTGGCTGCTTTGACTCAGAACTGCTATGTTGGCACCACTGTGATTTCTGGCCCCCGGTTCCTGCAGTCCTCTGGGCCTCAGGGTTGATTTGTACATCAAGCATCTCCACCCCCTCTTTTTTCCTCACTTTCTTTGTTAGGATGTCCTGGCTCAAGGAACTCCCACCCACTCTACATTCCCTCCTCCTGCAGAAAGTCTATTCTCCAGCTCTGAGCACCACAAATGCTGGCTCTGGTTTGACCAGCTATATGTCTGCTAACCTTTGATATGCACTGGGCCAAATGTATATACTATGCTTTTACTGATGGTCACCTGCATGTAGGGGTTTTGCAAAGGAGTCTCCCATAAAGTATACAGCTTCTTCCCTTAAGAAACTCAACTCTGAGCCGGGCGCAGTGGCTCAAGCCTGTAATCCCAACACTTAGGGAGGCTGAGACAGGAGAATCGCGAGTTCAAAGCCAGCCTCAGCAATGGCAAGGCGCTAAGCACCTCAGTGAGTCCCTGTCTCTACATAAAACACAAAATAGGGCTGAGGATGTGGCTCAGTGGTTGAGTGCCTCTGAGTTCAATCTCCAGTACCAAAAAAAAAAAAAAAAAAAGAAACTCAACTCTGGTCAGTGGAAGGGAAGTGACTTCCCATAAAGCCAGGCAACAAAGCAACCAAAACACAGATCTACCCACAGCACACACCTACTTCTGTTTTCACCAACTTTTCTGCTGTTGTGACTAAAAGACCAAACCAGAACAACTGTAGAGGAGGAAGAGTTTATTTGGGGACTCACAGTTTCAGAGGTCTCAATCCATAGACAGCAGGCTCCATTTCTTAAGGCTCAAGGTGGGGCAGAACATCATAGCAGAAGAGTGTGGTGGAGGGAAGCAGCTCATGTAATGATCAGAGAGCAGGAGAGAGACTCTACTCACCAGCTACAAATACATACCCCATAGCCACACCACCAATGAACCACTTCCTCCAGGCACACCCCATCTACCTCCAGTCACCACTCAGTTAATCCCATCAGGGAATAATTCACTGATTAGGTCAAAGTTATGACTGATTAATTTCTCCTCCAAACCGTCTTGCATTGTCTCACATGTGAGCTTTTGCCCTGGGGACATCACATCTAAACCATAACACCTACTTAACCCTTTCAATGGCTCCTCATCTCTTATCTAAATCTACAACTCTTCAGAAGGCTCATCCTAGGCTTTTCAGGATCTGGTCTGTTCTGTATCCTTGTCTGTCATTGCTTTCTCCTTAATCCCACTCTTACACATTCCACGCCATACAAATGGTATTCCACTGAGGTTTTGCCTAATCTCTTCCCTTAACTGCACACCTGGAGGACACCCTCCCATCTTTCAAGTCATAGCCCTCTCACCAGACCATCAGCAGCCTGAAGGCTGTTTGTACTTATTTCCCCAAGACCAGGCCCAGCACAAAGTAAAAACTCATACATAATGGTTCCATGAGGCTCTACATTAATAGCACTTTAAGAGCTCCACACCCTGGTCCCAAGGGAATGAAGTGGTTTCCCCACCTGAACCTCAATCTGGGTAGTAACAACTATGACCCTTTTTCTCCTCCCTCCCATGCCCTCTTGACAGTCTTCCTTCCTCTCTCTCCCCTGCTTAGTTTTCATGATAGTAATCTCAGAGTCAACATCAGTATCTGAGAAGGCAAAGAGAAAGAGGAAATTGCAATCTTAAGGGTGACAGCCCTGAAATGTGGAATTTGAAAACTGCCTGGGGATTCAACTTCACAGACTTGGCAAAATAGAAGCAAATACATATTCAAATTCAATGCAAATTCACTGGTGAATTTCCTCACTCACTGCTGGTACCTGGTGAGCTTGGCAGGACTTGGATGGCAGGACTTGCCCTCCTCCTTTCAGCTCCCTCCATGATGCCTGTCCCACAGCTGAGCTCCATACAGTAAGAGACCAAAAAGGAAGAACTCCCAGGGAGGAGTCCTCAGGGAATCGCTTCTGGAGGCACTACTTGGAGTGTAGTCTTTGGGAGCTGAGGCCAGGGACATGGGGAAGCTGGGAGAGCAAACAGAAGGATCCTTTGTCATCCTGAGGTCTCATCATTCATTGCAGGGAGCAGACACTGTAGGGAGCAACCCAGAAGACAGAGGATGGGATGATGATGCAAAATTGCAAAAATATGAGGCCAGACTAGCTCCAGGAGGTACAGATGGGGAAGTAATAAGAAGAGAAATTTCACATTTACTCAGGGCTCCTCCTGGGATTTCTGGGACCATCTAATAAGCCTATGTACTAAGTCTGGGAGAGTTTAACCCTAACCTCAGCCCCAAGCACAGGGATAAATAACATTACTCCAGGTGGTCCTTCCTGTCCTGGAGACCTTGGACCCCAGAGCCACAGACCTCATGTTTGGGGAGGGGTAAGCACAGTTCTCTTAGCTTTCTCAGACAGTCCAAACTGAAAGGCAAGCTTTCATGGCTAAGAGCCTAGCAGGCATATTGTAGTTTTCTGCTGACTTAGCACAGCAGGGTCACTCAGCTGGGCTCACAATAAAGCCCAGCTCCTAGCAAAATGGCTCAAAGAAGGCAAATGCTTGGCTCACGTTAGTGGCCTGTACTCCAGAGGTCTGCACTGGGCTTGTTTCAGCACCCAAGACAGCTCTGTCCGTAGGATAGAGGGAGTGAGGGTGTGAGAATACATTTAATCCAAGAGGTCCCTGGGAAACTAGAGCCAAACTGGAGGAGGCATATCCTAATTAAGAGTATAAGAAACAGGAAAGGAACTCCTAGGCTCAGCTGAGTTCTCTTTTTCTAAGCCAGAGCATCACTCGACTGGAACCTCCTTCCACCCAATATATACATATCTATATGGTATCAGAGATTAAACCCAAGAGTGTTTAACCATTGAGCCACATCCCCAGCCCTTTGTATTTTTCATTTTGATACAGGGTCTCACTGAGTTGCTTAGAGCCTTGTTAAGTTGCTGAGGCTGGCTTTGAACCTGCAATCCTCCTACCTCAGCCTCCCAAGCCGCTGGGTTTACAAGCATGTGCCATCATGCCTGACCCCATATTTTATAATGGCAGAATAAACATGATTATCACTTACCAAGCAGTAATTACAGGCTTCGCAGCAGCCCTGCAAGTTAGACATCATGGTTATTCTCATTTTACAAACAAGGAGACTAAAGCTCAGAGTGATTAAGGGACCTATCTAAAGTCCCACTGCAAGGAAAGAGGTTCTACAGACCTATACAAAGATTATTAGCAGGGGCAGGGGCTATGAATCTTCCCTGTCCTACTCCCTCAAGGTGGTGCATAGACCTGCCTCAAATGCAGTTTTTGGACGTCATAGGAAAGAAACATCTCCAACATTGGCAGTAAGAGAAAATTTTATTCCATCTGAACACAGCAGCCACAGCCTTAGGATGCCATTGCAAAGACTTACTAAAGGATAATATTGTTGCCAGGGTACAATTAAATGCTTGGTCATTTTCATTTTCATACAGAGAAGGAAAGGGGAGAGTGGCACCCAATGAACTCAGTTTATTGGGATAATTGTTGGAATTATTAATTATTGGAGTACAGGTGACTCAGTAGGCAGTGAGAGCCAGTGGACTTCAATGCTGAGATTTTTGGAGACATTAGAAGAGGAAGCACATTTCCTGTGAAATTGCTTGCTGAAGGACACACGAGAACAGAGAACTGGAAAGAGAGCAGAACAAATGAGTAATCTTGATGGCTCTGCTTGAGCTTTCATATCCAGTTTCCCCAACACCACACATAGTGAGCTTTCCATGATTGTGAACTGATGAAATCTCCTTGTTTGATTGAGCCCTTTCAAGCTTGGTTTCTATCAAATGCAGACAAAGCATTTTGAGAAAGACCTTTATCAGGCATTCGCTCCTGTTGGTGGTGGTTTGTTCTACTCTACATTCCACTTTCTAGGATACATAAATCCTATTACTTCCATGGCATACTTTCCAGCTTCTCTATTCTCTGACCTGCTACCAGGAAGTCGGGAGTCTCCATCTATGAATCCTGTTCCCCAGTCTGAGACCTTCAGCAAGCAATTTCACAGGATATGTGCTTCCTCTTCTAATGTCTCCCAAAATCTCAGCATTGAAGTCCACTGGCTCTCACTGCCTACTGGGTCACCTGTACTCCAATATTTCTCTTCTCTACCTTGCTACAACATTCAGTCTAATGTTTGTCATAGCAGATATTAAATTTGTGCCTCCAAAGCTCCACCTTTCTCTCATTCTCTCTCTCTCCCTGCCCTCAACCCTGAGATAATAGATAAAGAGTAAGGAATATGAGCTCAGCTTTTAGGGAATGAAACTCCCTGCAGACTACCTGGTCTTGCCGTCATACCTACAATGTCCTCAGAAAAGGAGAAGTTGGCAGGTAGGCATGATACATACTGACTTTCCACTTTATCTCTCTTTGCTAATGGGATAAGAGGGCATATCTAAAGGCCGGTAGAGAAAGACTCCCTTCAAAGACTCAAAATGTGCAGGAAATAACTTACCAGCCATCTATAATAAGCCATGTTTCCCCCAGGGCTTTGCCAGCTACCAGCATTCTTTCTCTCTCTCTCTCTCTCTCTCTCTCTCTCTCTCTCTCTCTCTCTCTCTCTCTCTCTCTCTCTTTCTCTCTCTCTCTCTCCCCTCCCCCACTTGGGGTAGGGAAGAAGAGAAAAGATAAAATAAAAGATTAGAGGATTGTGTATACCAATACATTCAATACATTTAAAGTTACCAATTCACCACCAATTATGCAAGTTCCCATTACAATGGAATACAAATCAATTCCTTTGTATGTATACTCAATTTAAAGAAAAATATTAAATAAAGAACAGCACAGATTTGGACTAATTATGATGGAAAGAGAATCCTGGATCCTGAGATCCACAAACAATTCTCATTTCCTTGCTGGGTGATCTGGGATGAGTAACTTAACCCCTCAGAGCCTTAGTTTCTTTATCTGTAAAGCAAGAACAATGCAGCTGCCCCATCCATTTCTGAACTAATAGAATGACCTAGGAGCTATGTTACCACAGGAGTTATGAAATGATTTCTAAGCCTTGACCCTAGACTACTACCAGAAAAATTAAGGATCAGTCAAGTAGTAAGACTCTTATTCATGAGGTTTTGTGGTCTACTTCAGGCTGTGTGCCAAATGACTGCAATTAATTAATCACATGAAATTTTTTCCCAAAGTTATCTTAAATTTATACCACTGCTTATGATAGAGGACAAATATTCAAATGTCTACAGGACTCAGTGGTACCATAAATGAGTGGAGATGGCAAGGTGTGAAGCAATAGGGACGAGTGGAGACTGAGGCAATGTTTGAGTGTATATGTAGGTCTCATCTGGGTGGGGGGTGAGTGGCCACTGAGGAAAAGTCTGTTATGTGGGACTAAGGCTCAATATTGACAAAATATTTAATACTTTTAGTAGGAAAAAGGAGTGTTGATTTTTATGTGAAATCTCTGATGGGTTATTTTTTGTTTGTTTGTTTGTTTCATAGCTACTCTTTGAAAGAAACACTTTGCGAGCACCAAAACACTATATCTGCAAGCTGGATTTCACCCACAGTTCACCTAACTCTATGTAGCAATATCGTGTTCTTCCTGCTTTGAAGCCTTTTAAAAGTTTATAGGTCATGCTGATTTTGAGCCAAAAATAAAAACAAATAACCCAATAAGTGCTTCCAATTTGAACAGGGGCTTCTTCCGTCACCCTGCACCTGAACATCATAACCACCTAGAGAGGCAGTGATTTTGCTAATTCCCAGGCCCAGTAACCACCGTTGGCTACATTGTTCCTGCAACTCTCTGTCCCCAGCCAGCTCTGCTGAATCACCTAGTCCTTCCAGCAAAGATCTTTGGAGATGAAGAGGAACACTGGAATATAATTTACATGCTGTCCTGAGGTATTATTGGAAGTTTCTGTCAATTCTTGTTTTCTGAATTTTACAAGCTCTGCAATTGAAGGGCAGAGTATACCACTGCTGCCTTCCTTGTTCTGTGACAAGGAAGCCAGAACTGCTGGACCTCAGTACGCCACTGGAGACAAAAAATATTAATTGAAACCACAGGCACTGCTTGTTCTCAAGTCCCCACATGGACACAAACAATCAATGCATCCTGCCTTCACTCTGTCACTACTATCACTACCTCCTTCAAGTGAATGGATCCCTGTTTCCTGGACCCATTACTGAACTCTAGCCACAAATTCTACTCCTGCAGCATCTCTGGAGAGGAGGAAAGCCTCATTTGGGCAAATGTTCAGATCCAAGGACATGTTCATAAGAGGGTTACATGTTAGATTTCTGGATAACATTTTTACTTCTTTCTTTAAATGTCAGCAAAAACAACAAATCATCCTTCAAAAGAAAAAAAAAATAAAGCAGATCAGAGCCTTAATACCAATTCAAACAACAGGATGTAGAACCACTAAAGCAAAGACTCTTAGCATCAGACTATAGCAAAGTTCATGATGCTAGTTGGCAGGTGTCCTGAAATCGGCATCACGCATCTGCCTTGGTAGCACATGGATCCTCAGCCCCAGCACTGTCTAGTTCCCTTCCCTTGGTCAGCAGAAATGCAATCAACATCAAAGAAGTGAATACTTTAGTGGAATGATAGGAGGGTTTATGAGAGCGCCACCTCTAGCCTACCTGTATCTGCAGATTAGGCATAATTTTAGGGTCCAGGTGAATTGCTGTGTTCTCTGCAGAAGACAGTAATCACTAGGAATGCTTGCTCTTCTGCAAACATGGAATGACTGCGGTAATCTGCCCCCATAGGACTTGCTTTGAGCAATCAAATATGAAGGTATCACTTTTGGGCCGAAAGTTTAAGAACTAGTATGTGATTCAACACATTCTCTTTTATGATCCCTTTGCTGTGGTGACCATACTTGCTCTAGAGTGTGGGTGAATTGTTATCCTAGATAACAGAGGACAATGCAGAACAGAGTTCCCAGAATCCATCATGGACCTGAAGCATATCAAGGAATAAATCTTTGTGGTTATCTCTTGATCTTGCAATTTCCCACATTCTCCCTTGAATATGTCTCTGCTTTCCTAAATAAATTTGTCTGTGCCTAAAAGGAAAGAAAGAAAGAGAAAAGAAAGGGGAGCGGGAGAGGGAGAAAGAGAGAGAGAAAGATAAAAGAAAGAGAGAAAGACAAAGAAAGTAAGCTGGCTTTGTTATATTAAAACAGGAAGTTTGGGGTGCTCATTGCCACATTATTTGGCTTATTTTGACTGACAGGAAGATTTATTTGGCACTATCAGAATTTAAAATGTTAATACTTTTCACTTTGTAATTGCACTCATGACTTTTTTGAAATTTCTTTTACATGTTATCAAAACATATATATATATTTACTTCCTACACAAGCCAGCTTTTGTTTGTTTTACCACAAAACCTGAAACTTTGGGCAAGTTTCTTAATATGTCTGAGTCTGATTTTTCACCTGTAAAATGAAATCAACTGATTAGTGTAATACAATGATTCGTATAGCCAAAGTCTGAAAAAAAAGTTGCATTGTGAGGGAGCACAGTGCTGATAGAAATAGAAAATTTTGCTTTATTCTTTCCCAGATACTTCAAGGACTATGTTCCAACCAAGGGGAAGTCCCTGCCATAGACTAAAGTGAGGAAGCAGAATCTCTGATTGTCTCCCTGTTCACCACCATGGCTGAATCCTTGGAAGGTCTCAGTTCCTGCCAGCTGCCTTCTCCACATCATTCTCCCTGACCCCACTCCAGATGTGGAGCTAATGACCACGGAGACCTGTTCTTTCTAGATGCAGGTCTCTGTGCTATTCTTGTGGTTTTTCTTACACTTTTGTAAATAGTCCCTACTAAAATCTCTTCATATAACCTGGATTTGAGTGTTCCAAATGTCTTCATCAGACCCCTAATTGACAGGACTCATATATCAAGCCAAGTGCTAGTACCTGGGGCCATAATGAAGAGAAATAAATAGATTGCTACCTTGTCCTGTTCCTATCTTATGGGGAAAATAGAAATACAAAAGACAATTACAGCACAAGGTCCCAAGTAACACAATAAATATGCACTCAGAGCCACAAAAACATAGAAGAAACAGACACCATTGTGGGAGTGAATCTGGGTAAATTACCAGGAAAGTCTTCTTGGAGAGAATGACCTCTGTCTGAGTCTTGAAGGGTGAATACAAATTCCCTTGGAGAACAATGTGGAAAAAAAGCATGCCCTCAGCAAAAAAATCACTTTTAAATACATAAAAGTTTAAGAGAACTACAGAAATGTTTGCCTGGGATGCACATTGGAGACAAGAGTGGCAGAGAGAGCACTAAAATAAATTATAGACTGGCATCAAGTTTTCACTTCTTTTACTTTACTAATCCAATATTTGTTTAAGTTGCTATTTATTATTACCCACCACCAGAATATTATCTTGGAATAAAGGAAAGTCCTTTATAGCAAATTTAGCTTTACATGTATAAGCACTACTTGTTCTTGTTTTCCTCATTTGGAAAGCTCTGATCCTATCTGACCCTCTAATTCTGCCCATGAAGAAGCCATGTCATTAAAAAATGAATTCAATTCTCCTAAGCATTTACTGCTAGTCTCTTAATGGATCCCCACCAACAGAGCCCTGAGCAACCTCCGGTCCTATCAGACACTTGGGCTCAGACCACACTTGGTCCTAACACTATAGGGGAAAGCATTAAAGTTCTCTGATTATTTTTTTTCCATAAGTGATTGGATAATATTTTCAGCTCCTAATGACTATTATGACAAGCAGT
>PVHX01003357.1:48787-144526 GCA_004024805.1 Geosciurus inauris
TCCTCTCCCTCCCTCTCCTCCTCCTCTCCCTCCCTCTCCTCCTCCTCTTCGTTCTTTTCTCTCTCTCCTCCCTCTCCTCCACTATTATTTTAGATATGGTATAGGTCATTTATTTGTTCACATGGGTAATAAGAGGGCAGGTGTTCAGGGGCCAAGATCGAGTCAAATAATTTCCGTGGAGCTATATCTTACATGGCAGTTAGATGCTAAAGTCATCACAGAAGGTGAAAATTGATGTCACAACAACCTATGAAAATTTCTGGCAGATATTGAAATACATTCTATTTCTGTGAAACACCAAAATGTTGGTTTGTATTTAGAAGTCACTTTGTAGAGAAAACACAAAGATTCAAATTCAAGAGTCACCCTCTGTTCAGCCAAGGGATCACACAGTGAGAGGGCTGCTCTGAATTAGACTGAAGGAGGGGATGGGAGGTTTCATTTCATCCCCTGCCCACCCTGGGGTCTGCCCACGCTGAACATAGCTGCAGGGGAAACTGCTCTCTTTACACTGCTTGCCTTATGGCTTCTCTCCCTCACTTTCTCCTCCCACACACCTACCCCAAGTGGGAGTTAAGTACACATACGAAACAGCACTATTTATCTACTCAATGCCAAAGAAAAGGGAATTTACTTTTTTTCTTTCCTGACAGCACCTTCTACAGAGAGTGTTGCATTGATGGGAGAAGTACTGTGATCTGATATAGGGTCAGAGAGACCCTCCATCCTGTTCTCCAAAGATCAGGCCTCAATCAAGAGAAGAAAGAGAAAGAGGAGGAGCAGGAAGAGGGAATGAAGAGGATGGAAGATGAGGAAGAGAAGAAGGACAGAGGAGAAGAAGGAGAAGGAGAAGAGCTGTCACTAAGATCAAATGGGTCTTCAGGGCAATCGGGACTGCCGCCCCACACATTTAGGCCAGTTGTAGGTGCAGTGCCTGAGAAGGAAAGTCCAACCCACGCTGCCCTTCAGAACTGAACCCTGTGATGTGGTGGCATGTTTGAAAGTTATTACAAACCTTGGGATGCTTGCAGTTTGGGGATTAACTTTTTCTGAAATAAATTCATCTTTGAAGATTATCCCTCTAGGGCAGAGAGCACATCTTTGCAAGCCAGAAGACCCAAGTTCAAGCTGAAATGTTATCCTGAGCTACCATCTGGCCTTAACCAGGCCTACGTTACTTGGAGCACGGTTTCATGCCCCATTATTGCCTTAACCATTGAGAATTCTTTTACCTTATGCAGGTCTAACCAATGTGAACTCTTCAGGAAGAGCCTTGTCAGTTAGTGTAAGTTTAGTACCAGGACTTTCACCCAGAGTATGGTAAGAAAACTGAAAATGCTTGGGATGCAAGCACAAGGAAGAGGCAGGAGGGTGAATATCATGACTTTTTGGAGAACACTTTGGAATCCCAGAGATCAGCAAGAAGACTGAATACTTGATCAGATAGTTCTTCAAAATTAAGAATTGAAGGAGGGGGCTGGGGCTGTAGCTCAGTGGCAGAGCACTAGCTTTGCATGTATGAGGCACTGGGTTCAATCCTCAGCACCACATAAAAATAAAGACATTGTGTGCATCTACAACAAAAAGAACATTTAAAAAAAAAAAAGAATTGAAGGAGGCATTTTATCTGTCTATACTAGAACACACCAAAAAAAAATTGGATATTTGTTCTTCCCCTAATATACATGCTACAAAGCCTATGATTTGGAGAACAGCCTTAAGGTTTATATCCTCACCTCCTCCAGGAAGTCTTCCTTTTCTCCTTTGGCCCATCCCAGTCTTGCTCTGCAGATTTCTGAGTCATTTATATCCAAGCTGGCTTTGGCCAACTCTTGTGACTGAGTCTTACTTCTCAGAGTCCACATGTTCCACAGATGCCTCCAAGATATCAGGCCCTGAGTTAAGGGCCAGAAAGAGCAAAAAAGTACATCACATTCATTGGCCTCCTCATTTGTCCCTCTGACATCTCTGACAGGGCCTTTCCTTGGAGTCTTGGCACATGCATCTAAACCACTTTCCCAGAGGCACCTGCATGGCTCATAACTTCAACCACCTTCAGGACTTTCTCAAATATTTCTTCTCTATAAAAAAATAATTAAAATCCCCCTTGACATTCTCCATCCCTTTTCCCTGCCTCGTTTTTCCCTTAAAACCCATTGCCAGAATGTCAGCAACAACAGTACAGTAAAAACCTCCAAAAATTTCCTCCTCCATAAAAATAGTAAAAAATCTTACAAAAACTGTCCAAGTCAATTTTTTCAGGCTTTTGGAAATTAACCAAGAACTTGCAGCAACCTAGGGAGTATTTATTCATGAAAACTGGCAGAATCTCAGTAAGAATAGCAAACTTTATGGCATTTTGACTTACCTTATTCCCATGCCCTACTCTCCAGCTCAGTAGTAACCTGGAAAAATTCATAGCCCAGATACCCAGTGCAGCCTGGCAGGAGGAAGATAAAGAAAACTGAGCTCTTCCAAAGCCTCATTCTCTCATGTAGTCAGTATTTGACCTGTGTGAAGGGTCACTGAAAGTATCCATTTGCATGCCTGTTTGCATTTGACCTGACTTGAAGCTTGCTCAGTATGAAAAGATTTATCCCTTGCAGATGTTTGTTGAAAACAATTTAGAAGCAACTGTTTTAACTTTGCAGCTCTCTGAAGTGATGGATAAGAATTAGGGCAAAGGATAGACTAACCATAAAGTTTAAGAGGGCAAGTGGGGAGAAGGGAGTGAGATGGTCTTAAGGGCTTTGAAAAGCTCTGACATAATCCTGGAAAACTAAAGGCCACACACATGCCAGGACTGTGCACATTCTCAAGAAGGACTTGATGGGGCTAACTCTTACTTTCAGCCATCCATGAGGCTTCGCAGAAGGAGGAAGTGAAGGAACTCAGAGTTGTCATTTGCCTGGCTGAGTGTTGAAGGCATACATCAAAATACACAGAATTCCTGGGCATAGATTGGGAGTTTTACTGGTCTCAAAAATTTAAGAACCATTATCTGATCACAAAGCTAATTGGGCAGAGACATCAGTAGCCACACACATCAAGAATACAGATTCTACAGATTTCAGTCAGAAAATTCACTAAAATAAGCAACACTTTCAACAAACAGCAACAACAACAAATCTTAGAAAGGAAGAAAATCTTATTTACAAAGCTGCCATAGTATATACTGCATTATTCAGTTTTCAACAAAAAAATTATGATACATGCAAAGAAGTAAGAAAGTTGACCAATATACAGAAAAAAAGTGATCAACAAAACTGTCCTGAGGAAGCCTAGACATAGGACAAAGATTTTAAGTCAACTATGTTAAATACTTAAATATTTGGAGGAGTTAAACAAAACTATGTTTAAACACTAACAAAAAGTCTGAGAATGATGTATTTTAAAATAGATATTAATAGAGTCAAAAATGATAAAAATGAATCAAATACAATATTTAAAAGCCAAAAACAAAAAATGACAAGTACTGTCAAAAATGCAAAGGGAACTTTCATGCAGGAATGCAAATTACTATAACCATTATGGAAAACAACATAGAGGTTCCTAAAAGGAAAAAAAGTGAAAAATAACTACTATATAATCAAGCATTTTCACTAATGGATATATTCCAAAAAAATAAAATCAGCATGCTGAAGAGACACCTGCACTTCATGTTTATTGCAGCTCTATTCACAGTAGCTAGGATATGGAATCAACCTAAATGACCATCAGTGGATGAAGGAATAAAGGAAGTGTGGTGTATATGAACAATGGAATATTATTCAGTCATAAAAACATGTAATCCTATAATTTGCAGCAGCATAGATGGATCTGGAGGTCATTGTTTTCTGAAATAATTCAGGAACAGAAAGACAAATCCTGCATGACCTCACTCATGTGAAATCTAAAGAAGTTAATGCTATAGGAGTTGAGAGTTGGATAGTGATTACCAGAGACTTGGGAGAGTAGGGGGAGAGGAAAATGGGGAAAATTGGTCAAGGGGTACAAAGGTACAGTTAGATAGGAGGAATAAGTTCTTGTGTTTCATGGCATAGTAGGATGAATATAGTTAACAGTACCACAGTTAACTCAAAATAGTTCAAAGAAAAGATTTCGAATATACTCACCATAAGGAAATGACAAAAGTTTAAAATGATATGCTAATTACCCTGAGTTGATCATTATCCAATGTATACAAAAATTAAATCATCATGTTACAAATTATAAATATACACAAATTAATGTGCCAATCAAAAACATAAAATTAATTTTTTCAAAAATCTGTTAGAATTTTTGCTACTTAACAGCAATCTATTTCTTCCTTTATTATTTTTCACTTATTTATACATGATATCATATATGTGCAAATATAGTAAACATACAATTTAGCAGCTATTTATGAAAAAAGTAAAATAACTGATATGTAAAAGAGATTTAAGAATGCTAAAAAAAAAAAAAGATCAGCCTTCAATAAAGATTACCTAATCTGAGGAAAAGAAAGAAAAAAAATGAAAAATAAACATAGCCAAAGAGCCCTCAAAGATACCAACAGGAATACCATCTTATGCATAATGGGAATCTCAAGGTGGAGAGAGAGGGACAGAATAGATAACTGAGAAAGTTAGGGACAACGTCTTCCTCAATTTGATGAAAAACATTAATATGTACACTCAAAAAGCTCAATCAACTCCAAATAGAATCAACTCAGATAGATCAACTCCTAAGCACATCATAATGCACATGTCAAAAGACAGCAATAAAGAAAAAGTTTTCAAAGTAGCAAGAGAATAGTGACCCCATGTCATACAAAGGATTCTCAATACTGTTGACAGCTGATTTTCATCAGAAACCATGGAGGCCAGGAGGCAACAAGGTGACAGGTTCAAAGTATGGAAAAAATAAAACCCTGCCAGCTGAGAATTCTATATCTACCAAAATTATCCTTCAACATGAAAGAGAAATTCAGACATTCCTAAAACAACTATATACAAGTGAATTAGGTAATGTGGATGAAATTGACAATTTTTTAGAAATATATAAACTATCAAAATTGACTTGAGAAATAATACAAAATCTAGTATACCTCTAACAATCCAAGATATTCAAGTAATGATTAAATAAATAAATATATAAACCTGCCATCAACTAAATCATAAGACCCAGTTGATTTACAGGTAATATCTGTCAAATATTTGAAGAATTAAGACCAATCTTTCACAAACTCTCCCAAAAATGGAGAAGGGTCAGAAACACTTCCAAACTTACACTATGAAAACAGTATTACTCTGGTACAAAAATCAGACAAAGACATAACAAGAAAACTACAGATTGAAATCTCTTATGAACAGAGATGCAAAACTCCAGTATGTAAAATTCAGTAGCAAAAAGGACAACATAGAAGGATTCTGAGAAATGGCAACATAAAAAGCACCAGAAATCTGTCTTCCCACCTATACAGCAATTGCACTGACAGAATCTGTCTGAAGCAACAATTTTGGAACTCTAGAGTTTATTGAATTCTTGCAACTTCCAAATAATCTCAACAAACTCCAGATAAAATGAACTCAAAGAGACTCACATCAAGACGCATTAGGTAACTTGTGAAGGCCAAAGTCATCAGAAACTTTGAAGCCCAAAAGACTGCAGAACGATGTAACAAACAAACACCAAAAAAAAAACCTGCAGGAAGTATGAGACACTATCAAGAGATCGAACATTTGCATAATAGGAGCTACAGAAGGAGAAAGGGGTAAAAAAAAGACTGGAAAGGGTATTTAAATAAGCCATGGCTAAAATCTGGAGATATATTCTAACATCCAAGTATAAAAAGTGAAGAAGATTCCAATAAAATCAATGGAAAGAGGAGTTCACCAAGACACATAATACTCAAACTACCAAAAATCATAGACAAAGAAAAAATTCTCAAAGCAACAAGAGAAAAGAAACACATCATAAACAAAGAGTGCCAATATGACCATCTGAGGGTTTCTCAGCAAAAATCCTGCAGGTCAAGAGAAGGTGGGATGATATAGTCAAAGTGCTGAAGGAAAAAACTCCCAACAAAAAATACTTTACATAGCAAAGCTGCCCTTCAGAAATGAAGGAGAAATAAAAACTTCCCCAACAAACAATGTCTAAGGAAGTAGAATTGCCTCACAGGAATTGCTAAAGGGAGTTCTTTAAGCTGAACCCAAAAACTGCTAATTAATAACATAAAACACAGGAAAGCACAAAATTTAATAAAGAATAAGTAAAACTGAGCCATATTCAGAAAACTGTAGGACTGTAATGATGGTGTGTAAAGCCCTGCTTATCCCCACAGTGGTTAAAAGACAAAACTATTAATAACTACAGCTGAAATGATTGTCAAGGGATATACATTAAAAATTAATGCAACTTCCGACATCAGAAATGTAAAATGTAGAGGAAAGTAAGTGTTGAGCTGTGTGCAAGCAAAGTGAAGTTTTTAAGCTTGAAATAAAGTAAGTATAGGATGTTCCATATAAGTCTCACAGTAATCACAAGGCAAAAATCTTTAGCAGATGCAGCAAACAAAAATAGAAATGATTTAAAGCATACCACTACATAAAACCATCAAACCACAGCGGAAGACACAATAAAGGAAGAAATAAACAAAGCATCTATGAAACAACCAACAATTGACAAAATGGCAGCAATAATTCCTCACTTATTGATAATTACCTTAAATGTAAATTGATTAGTTCTCCATTAAGAAGACAGGGTGACTGAGTGGATAAAACATAAGACCTAACCCTACACTGCCTTTTAGAGACTCACCTCACTTTTAAGGACACATATAGACTGAAGTGAAGGCATGAAAAAAGGCAATCTAAATAAATGGAAACTGAAAGAAATCAGAGGTAGCTATATTGATAACAGACAAAATCAGATTTAAGTCAAACACTTTTAAAAGATATAAGGACAGTGTATAATGACAAAGGGGTCAATTCATCAAGAAGATACAATAATTGTAAACACATATGCACCTAAATATATAAAACAAATATTGAAAGATCTGGAGAGAGAAAGAGAACAATAAAATAGTAGTAAGGGAGTTCAATACCCCACTTTTAACAATGGACAGATGACCCAGATAGATAATTAAAGAGGAAACATTAAACTTGAACAACACTTTAAACCAAATGGATTTAATAGATATATAGAGACCATTACACCCAAAAGCAACAGAATACATGTTCTTCTCAAGGACACATAGAGCATTCTCCAGGACAGACCACATGTTGGTGCATGAAACAAGCCTTAGAAAGTTTATAAGAGAACTGAAGTCATACAACATATCTTTTCGAATCACTGTGGTATGAAACCAGAAAGCAATAACAAGAGAAATTTTGGAGAATTCATAAATAGTTGAAAATTAAACAACATGCTCCTAAGTAGTCAATGGTGTCAATGAATAAATTAAAAGGGAAATTTAAAAATATCTTGAGATACATGAAAATGGAGAAAAAACACACCAAAATGTATAGGATATAGAAAAAGCAGTTCTAAGAGTAATATTTATAGCAATAAGTGCCTACACCAGAAAATAATTAATAATTTCATATAAACAACTTAACATTACTCTTTAAGGTAATAGAAGAAAAGCCCAAAGTTAGCAGTTTGAAGAACTTAATAAAAATCAGAGGAGAAACGTGATATAGAGACTAAATATATATATATATAAAAGGGAAACAAAACTCAGAGTTGGCCTTATGATAAGACAAACAAAACTGATAAACCTTTAGCTTGAATAGGAAAAACAGAGGGCCCAGATAAGATCACTAATGAAAGAATTTACAACTGATACCAAAGGAATACAAAACACCATATGAAACTACTTTGAAACATTTTATGTCAACAAATTGGATAACTTAGAAGAAACAGACAAATTCTTAGATGCATACAATCTACCAAACCAGAATCATGAAAAAATAGAAAATCTAAAGAGACAAATGAGTAAGGAGTTTGAATCAGTACTAGTCACCAATCAAAGCCCAGAATCTGGTAACTTCATGTTTGAATTTTACCAAACATAAAACACTAATATATTTAAACTTCTCCAAAAAGTTGGAAAAGAATACTTCCAAATTCTATTTAAAAGATCAGCATAACCTTCATACCAAAGCCAAACAAGGACATCAGAAGAAAATAAAATTATAAACTAATATTATCGAACAAAGATGCAAAAATCCTTAACAAAACATAAGTAACCAAATTCAACAACACAATGAAAGGATCATCCACTATGATAAAGTGGAATTTATCCCTGCAATGCTCGGATGGTTCAACATATAAAAACAAATGCACATAATGTATCATATTAACAGAAGGAGAAACAGTTTTTCTCCTTCTGTTTCCATTTATTTAGATTGCCTTTTTTCATGCCTTCACTTCAGTCTATATGTGTCCTTAAAAGTGAGGTAAGTCTCTAAATCATCCAATTTGATGCAGAAAAAGAGTTTGACAAAAATCTTTTCAAAAGGATAGTCTCTTCAAGGATAGTGAATTAAATAATCCCTTACATCCTGCTAAGGGATAGTCTCTTCAACAAATGTTGTTGGGAAAAGTGAGTATTCACATGCAGAAGAATGAAATTGAACCCTTATCTCACACCATATACAAAACTCCACTCAATATGTATTAAATATTTAAGACCTGAAACTATATAACTATAAAAGAAAATTTAATAGAAAAAAACTACATGGCATTGGTGTCTGGGCAATGATTTCTTTTTTCAATTTGATTCCAAAAGCATAGGCAAAAGTAAGTAAATGGTAAATGGGATTGCATAAAACTAAAAAGATTATGCACAACAAAGAAACAACAGTGTGAAGAGACTAAGATGGAAAGAAAATACTTCTAGGTTACATGTCCAACAATAGAGTTGTATTCAAAATATATAAAGAACTCAACTCAATAGTAAGAAAATAAACAATCCAATTTAAAAACGGGAAAGGGACCTGAATAGGCAATTCTCAATAGAAGACATACCAATGGCCAAAGGCTATATAAAAAAAAAAAAATCTTTCAAATCTTTTACCCCAAAGATTTGAAATCAGTCTGTGGAAAAGATATCTGGTCTCCTGTGTTGACTGCATCACTATTCTGTCACCAAGCTGTGGAAGCACTATAAGCGTCTGTCAACAGATGAATGGATAAACAAAAGGAGGTCTATATATGCAGTAGAACATTATTCAGCCTTTAAAAAGAAGAGTATTTGTCATTTGCAATAATGGATGGAATTAGAGAACATTATGTTGTCAGTTTATAATAACAGTTTTTAAAATGTTAAATTTGTTTTTAATTTTTTTAAAGGTCAATGAAAGAATTACATGTAAGACCTGCAACTATGAAACTCCTAGATGTAAACATAGGGAGGAAGCTCTTTGACATCAGTCTAGCAAAGAGTGTTTAAGTTTGATGCCAAAAATACAGGCAACAAAAGCAAAAATAAGCAAACAGGATTCATCAAACTAAAAGCTTATGCACAGTAAAGAAAATAATCAGTAGAGTGAAAAGACATCCTACAGAATAGAAGAAAATATTTTCTTTTTTTCATTTTTTTATTGATTAATTATAGTTGTACATAATGGTAGGATTTTTTGTTACATTTTGATACATGTACACAATATAACAATATAATTTGGCTAATATCATTCCCCAGTATTTCCCCTTTCCCTCAAGAAAATATTTTCAAGCTATCTTTCCAATAATGGGTTAACATCCCAAAAATGTAGGAAATTCAAATAAATCAATATCAAAGAAACAAATAGCTTGAATTAAAAAATGGACAAAGAACCTAAAAAATTATTTCTCAAAAGAAGATATACACATGGCCAACAAGTATGTGAAAAGGTGCTCAACATCACTAATCATCAGGGAATGCAAGTTAAGTCCACAATGAGATATCATCTCTTAAAATGACTATTATCAAAAATGCAAGGGGTAAGCCAAATTAGCCAACTTATATTGTTATATTGTGTGCACATACTAATATGTAACAACAAATCCCACAACTATATATAACTGTAATGCACCACTAATCTGCACCACTAAAAATGTGGAAAAAATATAAGAGGTAGATGTTGTAGATGATGTGGAGAAAAGGAAACATTGTTGGTGGGAATATAAATTAGTATAGACATCATCAAAAATTTTCTGGAGTTTCCTTTGAAGACTACAATTAAAATTGCCTTATGGTCCACTTGTAGGTCTATCCAAAGGAAATGGAAGCAGTGTCCAAGAGATAGCCAAGGTATGGGATCCACCTAAGTGTTCATCAACAGATGGATGGATAATGAAAATGTGGTATGTACACACCATAGTGTAATGTGGTGTGTACACACACTATTTTACCTTAAAAAAACAAAAGAAGAAAATCTTGTCATTTGTGACAACGTGATTGAACATGGAGGTCATAGGCTAAGTGAAATAAGCCAGGCAAAGAAATAAAATACTTCATGATTTCAATTATATGTGAAATCGAAAAAAGTGGAACTCCTAGAAGCAGACAATACAATGGTGCTTACCAGGGGCTGGTGTGGGGTGGGCAAAGGTAGGAGATAAGGATTTGGGATACATGTTAATCAAAGGATACAAAATTTCATCTAGACAGAAGGGAAACATTCAGGAGATCTATTATCCACCATGGCAATTATAGTATACTCAAAAAAACTGCTGAGAGCAGATTTTGAATGTTATCTTACAGAAACAAAGTGATAAGTTTGGAGATGACAGCTTGATTCTGTAGTCCTACAATGTATACATACATCTAAACATTATGCTGTACATATGTATTTGTCCACTGAAAAATAAATATTAGTAAATATAAATAAATTAATAAATTAATTCACATGACATTTCACTTAGTTCTACTTGGGAAAGAGGGGAGGAAGGAAGGAAGGAAGGAAGGAAGGAAGGAAGGAAGGAAGGAAGGAAGGAAGGAAGGAAGGAAGGAAGGAAGGGAGGGAGGGAGGGAGGGAGGAAGGGAGGAAAGGAAGAGGGAAGGAGGAGGGTGGGAGAGAGACTGTTGTGTGCTCCTGGGTAGGAGGAAGTCAGACTTTCTATACATCATGGTTATGCTCCAAATTGGGTTTAAAAGTCACCTAGCATGCCACCACATAGTAGAGATTCAGTAAAGGTCTGTTGAAGGGAGGACTTGGTGAGCAATCTTCTCTGACATTTTTTCTTAGCTAAGGCCACTTTCCTTTTACTCCCTAGACATATAGGGCTGAAAAGGGGGTTCTTGTGTATTCACAGGACAAACTGCAGTTAAGAACTACTCCCTTATCTCTGTTTCCTCCTGACAAGAAGGTGGGGCCAATTCTCTGTGCATTCCAAGTCCTCGCTCAGATGTGCCTTGTCAGGGTTGTACATTTAGGTCGGTGTGTGAAGAGACCAGTACGCAGGGAGACAGTAGCTCTAGTTCCTGGGATGTAGAAGAGCTGTTCAAATAGCTAAGTCAGGAACGTTCTACAAAAATAAACTCTCATCAATTCTGGTTTTATTTTACCTTGCCTGTAAGCTCAAGGATTGTGTTTGTTTTGTTCATAGCAGCATGCTTGCTGTCCTAGGTGTCTGTAGAAGGACCAAAAAATGTGGATTTGAATATTTTGTTTTCTATGCTTACCTAAATTAGGAAATCACAAGTTCAAACAGCCTCAAAGACCAGTCATGATGTGTGGGAAGGAGATAGTCATGAACTAGACCATCACTCAACTGTACTGATGGGATCAAGTAGGGATCTTCATGTACAGTTGCCAGAGTTGCTAAACAGCTCCTTCCCCCTCCCCTCCCTCCCTCCCCTTATTCCTCTATGGTTTGAAGCTGTGTTCCAAAGTTCAAGTGTTGGAAAGTTAATCCCCAGGCAACAGTATTGGGAGGTGACCCTAATAAGAAGTGATTAGGTCACGAGGGCGAGGGCTCTGCATAGGTTAGTCATTACCACAAAGTGTGTTAATTATCAAGAACATGGACTTGTTATAAAGGCTAAATTAGCCTCTCTTGCTTTCGCCCTCTTTACTCCATCCAGCTTCTGCCATGGGATAATGCAATGCAAAGACCCTCATCAGTTGCCAGGATCATACTTTCGGAATTCCCAGAATGACAAGCCAAATAAATCTCCGTTCTTTATAAATTACCCAGTCTCAGGTATTCTGATATTCAGTACAAAATGGATTAAAACTCTCTTCCTTCAAGATAAGCTGAATATCTAGATTTTCTTTGTCAAATATAATTTTAAGTGCTACAAAAAGATCCAATTCGCTTTTTAAATACCTTTATTGAGATGATTTAGATTCCATGGCATTCATTTAAGTTATAAAATACAGAGTTGTGCAATTATCCCCATAATCAAATTGTAAAACATTTACATCATCCCAATAAGAAATTGTATGCCCATTAGCAGTCACCCCCTCATTCTCCTCCCCCTCACCCAGCCTAGAAAACCACTACTCTACATTCTGTCTCTATAGATTTTCCAATTCTGAATATTTCATATAACCAGAATTATACAATAAATGGTCATTTGAAACTAGCTCCTTTCACTTTGCATGATGTTTTCAAAATTCATCCATGTTGTACGATGTATCAAAAATTCACTTTTTATTATATAGATGTTAAATAATATTCTATCAAATGGCCACACCACATTTTGCTAACCAATTCACCACATATAGAACAAAGGCTACCACAGGCTGAGCAGAATCGTGGGTAACCAATTTATCATCCTATATCAGCCTCCTGACTGGTCCTCCTGTCTTCCGTTCAATCCTCCCTGCCACCTGCTGACCAGGGACATGGATGCAACCAGCCATATTGCCCAGGTTGGGAACTTTGAGACAATTTTTCTAAAACAAGGCTCTGAGTATGTCACCCCTCCATCGTCTTCCCAACGAGGAAATTGTCCTCCTCCTTTGGCTTTCAGATGGAGTCCTCTCCTCTCAGTCCAGCACACAAACTCCTTCAGGACTCGGCCTCCCCACCTTCCCCTGTTCACAACCCTCCACATCACTCTGTGCCTTTGAACACTGAGGATGTCCATTCCTCCATTCTTTTGCTCATGCTGTGGCATTAGAGTAGTGCTTCATTCATGTAGGTTCTTCTCCTCCACTGGATGGCAAACTCCTTCTGACCAATGGCTGCTCCTTCTCTATTAGTGTCTCTATCCTCAGGGCTTCTGACACAGTAGATATGGGATAAATGGAACACTCCCAGGCTGTTCCTCTATCTAAATTACCCTTTGGTGCACTGTCCATCTCATATTTAAAAGTAGCTCTTCTTGACTTCCCACCATTCAAAGCAACACAGATTATTTAGTCCCCTCCTGGGCCCAGATGGCACATAGTTCCCATGTATTATACTCAAACCACAACTGTCATCATGATATCACCCCAGAAAGTCCCACTGTGGTTCTTGCAGTCAATAGCTTCACACCCACCTGAGGCAACCAGCAGTCCTCCTGACAGCAGAGTCGGTGTTGGCCGTTATCAAACTTCATGTCAATGGGTTGAGGCAGAACATACTCTTTCCTATCTGTCTTCATTTGCTCAGCATAACATCTAAGAGATTCGTCCATGCAGTTAGGTTTATCATGAATTCACTCCTTTTGTCCCATTTCTGGCTCAGTGACTGTGGAATCAAAGAGAATCAATTAAACAGGTTCTCTTATTAAAAGTGCCTTAAAACAAGGAGTCTGATAACAAATTGTGCATTACTCATTAGTAAAATAAGAGAAAAAGATGCTTTGTTATTTGTCAACAGTGCTCTGGGATGTGCGGGGGCGGGGGGGGGAGGACCTACCACCATCTCGCATGTTGTTAAGTCTGGAGATCAAGAAAGAAAGGAGCGAGCCGAGCATGGTGTTGCATGACTGTAATTCCAGCCACTCAGGAGTCTGAAGCAGGAGGATCACAAGTTCAAAGACAATCTCAGCAAAGTGGCGAGAACCTGTGTCAAAATAAAAAATAAGAAGGGCTAGGGATGCAGCTCAGTGGTTAAGTACTCTGGGTCCAATCCCCAGAAGCAAAAGGAAAATTTTAAAAAAAGAAAAGAAAAAAAGAAAGATGATAAACTGTGAAGGTAAACAAGTACCTCCAGCTCAAACTGAAAGTATCAAAACTTCTGGCTTAAGTAAAAAATTAATCACTAAGAGTAGTCTCAATAACACTTCCCTAGGTAAACATCACATTTAAAAGTAGGTTCATTTCATTTTTAGATAATTAGGTTAATAAAAACTAAATTTACAGCATGAACTGTTTTGCATTACCTTGGAATTGTAGAAATTATGCAACCTAATGCCTAATGGAATTAAATAGGAACCTGTATTTTTCTCAGATCTTTGTTAACTGAATGAAACCCTACTCAGTGGTTTCCAAATATTTTTATCAATTTCTCAAAGGCACATAAATGGTAGTTGAATTAATAAAAGCAATAAAAAGCTATTTTTAGGGTGTGCGGGTATACCTTACCTCCTTGAATCTACCTCCTTTCTCCCAATAGTATACCCAAACAGAGATCAAAATATTGCCCTTCTTCCTCACCTTTACCTCCTCCTTCTGCTTTAATCAAGTGGGAGGTCTATTTTCTCCAGAGCTTGCATGTCACTAAGTTTGGAATTCATCTCTATTTATTGCCTTAATATGAAGTCCCCCCACCACTTTTTTTTTTGCAAGTAAAAATCTTTGAGAGCCATGCATCCAAATGTCATATTTCAAAACATGTTGTGAACTAAAGAGTCCAAATTAAGAGCATCAAAGCCAGGCATTCTGATTGATAGCCCCTTAATTAAGGTCTTTAAATATACACAGTCACTTACTGGGGCTAGGCTTTCAGAGGAAAACTCCTGCTTAACTGGTTGAAAATGTGAACAGTGGGGTGTAATTCCCTAAGCTGCAAGGAGCCACAGATCAGAGAGAATGAGAGAGAAAATCTTAAGATGCTGTATGAATTTTATCTTTTGCAGATGCTATCAAAACTGCAAGAGGTGAGACGGCCAGGACAATAAGAAACAAATACTGTTTGTGGTCCAAACTGACACACAGTTTATTTGCTGGTGTTTGGAGTGGTTTAAAAGGAAAGTTAGCAGAGGAATAATAGGCTTATGCACTAGGACTGGATGTGCAGGCTGGTAAGTGAGAGATTACTCAAAATGGTTAGACAGAAACAGCACAGCCCATGGAACACAGACTCCAAGTTACCCCAACAGTGACAGATATGGGGAACATGGCTGATGCCTTGTGCCTGGAGGCCTGTGTCAAAGCAACTCCTCCTTGAAGCTCCCAGCAGCAGGATGTCATAGGTGGTGCAGAAGTACAGGCAGGTCACTTCTCCTCCACCAAATTTCCAATGACAAGACAACTTTTGGTTGGTAGATGTACACCATGTTGAGGTCTGCGACCTCATTTCTCTATTCCCACCAGGTTCTCAGATAACAAGAATGACAAATTGGTATTTTTGATACCACAGCCCCAGTTTGACAAAGGAGGTGTAGTTTAGTGACCAATTGAGCAGGAAATTTAGCACAAAACCAGCAAAACAACCACATCAGAGCAGATTTAAGTCCTGACACTGCCAATTAATATTCGTCTGGTTTTGACCTTGGGCTAGAGTTGCCAAGTAAAATACAGAACATCCAGTTCAATGTGAATTGCAGGCAAACAACTCTTTTTTTTTTTTTACATATATGACATAGTAAGAAATAATCCATTTTTTTCTAAAATTTAAATTGATCTGTGTGTCCTGTATTTTATTTGCTATATCTGGCAAATATTTCCTCTCTATATACTTTAATTTCCTTCTTCATTTCCAAGTGGGTAGCAATGCCTGTCTCAAAGGGTGACTGAGGATCAACTAAGATTACGTCAACTCAGTAAGAGATTGTAATCAGGATAAAGTGAGCTCTTAATTACTCCTCTCCTTCCTCATGATCTTTGTCTGCCTTTTAGCCATTTTGAAATTTTAAACTTTTTCATAAAGGCCATTCATTTTATGCTTTCTTCCCGGTTGACCATTTCTTTGTTCATCTTAGAAATCATAAGGAACTCGGGGTCAGATGTAGAGAAGGAAGGTGGAGTTTAAAAGTGGCCACTGTGACTCCTGAATCTCAAGGCTCATCTGATGATGCTGCCCTTCCCTCTATAGATGTCAAACAGTACCCTTTATTTCTCAGCCAGAAAGTGTGACAGGGCAGGCATGGTGTATCTTCTTTAGAAGCATACCCCTGCTTTCTAAAGACCTGAGGAAGAAAATACTATTGACCTAAGAGATCTGCTCAGAAGCAGAAATAGGCACTGACTTTGTTTAGTCCACTCATCCTGTACCTTTGGCCAGGGAGTCCCATTAACCACAATCGACAAAAATATGCTTCAGAATAGCTCTTCCTGCATTTGTATGCCATTCTGCTGCATCCAACATAATGTCTAACTGCATATGTGCATCAATAATCTTTTATTATGTCATAATGCATTTTAGTGTGCGGATGGCTATTATCTTTTAGAGGCCCCCATTTAGATTTATGGAGCAAAAGAGAAAAGTTTTTTAAAAATGTAATCTAATTAATCTGAGTGCATTTGTATGCCTATTAAAATTCACCTGTCCAGGATTTTCCATTTATCATGATTACAAGGGAATAACCATACTGAGAAAGGGGGCTGCCTCTTCATTTAATATGAAATGATGATTTATTATCCAGGATGCTTTTAGTAATGGTTTAGATCTAATGGACAGTTCTGTGTGACAAACCCTCTACCTACACCATGAAGTTAGACATGTTATCTTTTAGTGTAGAATGTGTCCCAGTGAAACCTTAGAGACATGCATCATGCATGGTGGACATGATGACCCCATGGATACTGGGGACCATCCTTTAGGTAATCAACAAACGAGCAGTCCCTCTCTGATTGCAGATGCCAAAGGAACTGGTCTCCGGGACAGTAGCCTGAGTCCATCTATGGAATCTGACATCACTAGGGGATGGACCAGGGAAGGTACTCCCTTGGAGTTATCAGCGTCTCATAGTGTGTCACAAGTCAAGGGCATGCCAGGAGGCTGAGGCAGCCATGGCAGTCCTTTCTCATGGGTTCTTGCAACATGTCACTCAGAGTAGCAGGCATGAGTTTTTTAAAAAGGATAGGAAAAGAGAAAGGGCAATATTCTCAAGAAAGAGTGGGTTATCTCAGAGAGGAGAAAGATGGTACACCCTCTTGTACTCCAGTTTCATTAAGGGTCCAAAGGAAGTTTCCAGGGAGTCATGCCCAGGTCCTCTTCTCAATTTTTGACTGACAGCAGGATGACATCAGACTTTCAAGTCTCCATTGTGCATAGCAACTCTAGGTCATTTTGGTCCATGCTGATTGGTTCTAATGGAACCTGTTCTTACAGATTTTATGGTTAGGGGGAAATATTCTTATCTCCCTGAGTTCTGGAATCTGGGCTATGTAAAGGTCAAAAAAGATCTCCCCTTCAGAGTAACCTGTTTTCTTATCAGCATTTTGGCTTAAATTTATCCTGCAGATAACAGGTAGTTAGAAACTACCTGTTGACTACCTGTTGACTTAGGCCAGACGGAGCTGTAGATAAATTTTAAAAGAAAGCATGTGGGCAGGGGGTCAGCAAAGTGAGTTCACTTTATAGAATTATTATTCCCTTAACCTCATGTTCCCACTGCTCACATCTGTCTGTTACCTATCACTTGGTACCCATTGCTCTGGGGAAGAAGTGCTCCTCCCCTGTATGAATACAAGCAGTATAAACTTGACCTGAGGCCTTCCTCCCCATATAAAGCTAGGGAGCAATTCTTCTATTCAATCCAGACCTGAGGACAGCATTGCCATACACATACCACCCCAACCTGCAGCCCCTACAATTAGAAAACAGGAACCCGATATTAGATTAAGCAAAGCTACCAAGATAATTCCAGAATGGAAGGCACTGGGCTCCTGGGAAGACCTGCGTCCTGAGATGAGAGACCTAACTATACAGATATGCTCATTCTCTCTCTAGATCACTGTAGAATGCTAAGCCCCCCTGACAAACACAGTAAGGTCAGGGTGTCCAGAGGAAAGGTCCTGGAGCTGGCCACCTGCCCAGTTCTACTAGCCAATAGAGGAGTTTCTTGGAGGAGTGGCCTCACATTTCTCTAGCTGTTGGTTCTCCCCTATGTGACTGCAGGGGTACATGCTCAGGAATTATAACCCGAGTAGTATGAGTCTTGCTCCCCACACTGCACCCCCAATGAGCTCATCATGGCTGGGTTTCTATGAAAGTCAGTATTCTCCCAACCCCAGGAAGCACAGGCTGGATCACCAAGAAAGTCAGGAAGGATAGAACATTCTAGGTTCAATTGTGGCCCCCACCAAGTGTGACTCCAGAGGACCAAGCACCTGACTCCCAGCTCAGGTTGAATTCACAGTAACTTCTACCCCTGACCCTGAGTCACTTTGAGGCAGGAAGATTTCCCAAGGAGGAGGAAATGTAGAAATCCTTTTTGGGGTCTGAAATAATTGAGATCCAGATGGAGAAGATTTGGGTCAATAAAAAGACTTTAAATAACATAAATCATCAGATGGAGAAAGTTTCTCCCTTTTTGAAGTTCTTATATTTGCATCAAGGATCTCAGCTGGGTGCTACTGAGTCCTTAGCAGCTCTTTAGCACTTGCTAAATGAGAGAGAGAAACTTAAGAAACTTATTAAGTAAATCATTGTGCTAGTAGGACACACACGTGGTAAACTCTGAAGCTACTGAGCTCTGGGAATTCTCCATCTGAGGAAAAATCACTAGTTCTGACCCTGGACGCTTCCTTGAAAAATCTCACCAGAATCAGGAAGTGCTGGTGAGGGATGGGAGGGGTAAAAGCAGAGGGAATGACTGGAATCTACTAGAAGGCCACCTCCACGGAGCCATTGCCAGGAAGGGGGCCTGGGAGAGGACCAGAAGGACCACTATCAGATTTTTGAAAGTCATTGTCAAATAATCACAGTTACCAATATAGAAATTACACCTATCCACATGCCACAGTGTGGATTCCCTACACTGTGATGGCTTGATGATGTTTAGGAAATGTGCCCTAAGAGGATAAGAGGTGACCAGTGTCAGTTAAAAAAAAAAAAAATGTGCTTCTAAGAGGCCTGGTCCCTGTACAGCCCTGAACATGTGCTCAAGTCAGGGACAAAGGACAATCTTTCCACTGATTCCTTCCTCACTTTAGTCCCTTAACTCTTTCCATCATCACAATCAAACTGTTACAACACACCCTCTCTATGCAGGGACTGCTGGGTCCTGGGGCCACTGAGCTATGAGACAAAACCTCTGCCCTTAGAAATGTAAACTATAACTTCATTTGGTTCAACACCTAGCCCATGGTATTCTGGGTTTCCCAGGCACTATTTTTTCTTTCTTTTCAGTTGAAACATAAGTGAGCTCTATTTCCTAAAGTCAATATTTTGGCAATGTTCACATGATGTAGTAGAAAGGAAAGATTTCATGAACTCAGGAATAAAAGTTTTCTATACATATGATGATGGACACTCATTATCAATCAGAGTTAGAGTCTACCTCTGCATCTTTGAGAGTTGACTAGTCCTGAAATAAACTCCAAACATTCTTAAAGAAATTTAGCACAGTTGAATTTCATAGTTGTTGACAGGCATAGATAGCCTGAATCAAGACAGTTCATCTTGCTCATATTGACAGGACCAAAGGATCATTCCTGAGCATTCCTGAGCATTGACTGTTGAATAATTATTCTTCTCACTATTTAGCATGGAGACTTGGATCCAACATTAAATGTTTGAGGCCTTAAATTGAGATATAGTTTAGTCCTCCAAATGCTTTGTTGACTCTCAAGGGCTCCTTGATCCCTTTATATACCACTTTGTCAAAGTCTGGGTCCTGAAGACCTCCTTACTGACCATGCATCTTGGTTAGCAACAGAGCCTCTACCTTCATCCTACCCCTGACCTCAGAGAGATGCTGGTAGGATGAATGTAAGCTTTGCCAAGGGAAGGTCTTAGGAAAGTCAAATGCCATCATTATTAATTCCCTGCTGTTTTGCTGGGATGGAAGCCACTGGTACACCGATGGGAGAGGCTTGACTCCAAATAAATAAACACATGTCCTTTGGGCAGATGTCAGACCAGCTCCGGCTGTTAACTGATGGCCCCTCACCACAGCAGCAGGTACAGCACAGGGAGGTGAGGTGATGCTGGCAGCCCCGAGTCTTCTGCCTCATCACAACAAGCAGTCTGAAACCTTGGCCATGTTTGAATATCCATCTCTTTGAACAGATGCAGACAGCTTAATGAAGCAATATTTATGGAACTGATACCATGGAGTATGGTTGCTCCTTTTCTCCATCTTCTATTTTTAATATTTGATCTGGCAAACATATTATTAAAGGAATATTTCAAATCTGATTACTCTTCTGTTTGACTGTGTGTGTTATTCATGCACAGAGGGTGTCAGGGGAAATTATACCGACCAGTTTGGGAGCTTTATTATGTCATTCTTTCAACCAGCCCTTTGTTCCAAGTATAATTACCATTCACATGCAAGGCTGTGGGCTAATCGCAGCCACCTTGCCTTAATTAAGTGGCCTTTTCCTTCCCCTCCAGTCTCACTCTTGGCCAATCCAGACTCCTTTACCAGGGATCAGGAATTTTCTTTCAGAGAAGTGGTCTCTCTAGATGTCTGAAAAATTACTTTGTTGTTGTTTTGTTTTGTTTTGCTTTGTATCTTTGATCTATTTATTAAACTGCAGTTTTCTTTATAAAAGACAAGTTGCCCTGTGGTGTGCCCTGTCCTTAGCTATGAGTCCTTGGTCCAGCCATAGCGTGACATTGACTCTCCCAGAGACCACGGGTCTTCTGCCCCTCAGCCTTTCCTTTCACTAGATGCCAGCTCTACCTTGGACCAACTAATAAATCTACCCTCCCTCAGCTTGAAGAGACTTGCCCTATTTCTAACTTGGCCTCTAACAGGGACCCAGAGGGAGCCTTTCGGCCTCCAAGCAAGGAGAATACAACCTTGCAGGTGGGACAAAACAAACCAGCCATGGCCCAAGGCGGGAGACTTTGTTTCCAAGGAGATGGAGCACAGAGGTCAGGCACTGAAGGATATGGCCTAGCTCTTCACACCAAACTAAGCCTTGTGAATTTCAATGATTTTTGTCAATTACTTGCTATTTCTCTTCCTTTAAGGGCCAAGAGTAAATATTTTAGTCTTTGCGGGTAATGTATCACTGACACAATTATTTAGCTCTGCCATTGTAGCCCCTAAACTATATAACCAGAGTTAACATGGAGACTAATGAGGATGATTTCATCCCAATAAATTTTTGTTAAAAATGTATTGGGATATAAAAAGTAACAAAACAATCAGTAAGTTAGATTCCTGCTTTAGACTTTTTCTTGAATTAGGCATAATTTTTAAAAAATATTCAGTACTGGGGAATAAAAAGAACCAAATTATATTGTGATATTGTGTGCATGTAAAAATATGTAATAGTTCAATTATTATATATAAGTATAATGCACTAATAAAAAAAGAAAAAAAATACTGACAAGTATAATAACCTTTACAACAAATCCCTCCCCCAAATTATCCTTGCTCCCCCACAAAAAAAAAATCAAATGTTTTAGCTTGATAAAACTAGAGAATTAATCTGTGAATTGATGTAATTCTACCTAATAAAATAAAAATGTTTAACTCTGAAAATATTTTAATTCTCTCATGTTCCACTTGAATCCCTTTGGGAAATGCAAGGTCAGATGACTACTAGTTGAATTTGAAAACAACCAGTGTCCTCAAGCAGATCATTCCTTTTAGGTTTTATCAGACAAAAAAAGGGGGGTCTCTGTGGTCCTGGCCTAGCTCCCACACTCTCTGACACTGCAGGGTTCCTTCCTCCTGACTCCAGGGGTCCTGGCCCAACTTCCAGGTAATGACAGCCTTGTCTACTCCTCTCCCAGGACACATGCCCACTGAGAGGCAGACAGGACTACCATTCTAACAGAAGCAGTGTACAACAAGCAAGTAAGTAATAGAGATGTAATTGTAGATAACGATAACTACAGTGGAGGAAAAGCAGACAGGATAAAAGGCTAGAGAAGTAGAAGCTCTTTTAGACAATGAGGCAGGGGAGGGTCTCTCTGAGGAAGTGACACAGAGTTGAGACTGGGAGGATGGGGAAAAGAAAATTATGCAAAAGGCAAGGCAGATATAATCCAGGCAGAAGAACAGCAGATACAAGAAGAAACAGGGGACCTGCCATGGTCAAGACACACAGCAGCCAGGAGGGCACGTGTGAATGGAGAGGAAGTTGGCTAGAGAAGTTAGAGAGCCCTCCCGCCAGACCCACGGGTAAGATTGGAGGTCAGGCCTACATGCCAGAGTCCTCCTCAAGACGCAGACCACCTTTCTTCCTTCTCTAGCTGTTGTCTTGGCCCCCAAAACTATGGACTCAAACTTCTATCCCTGTCCTTCTTAAGCATTTGCTCAGATGTTACTTTTTAATCCTTGGAATAAAAATAAAATTGTATGAATTTCAAAACATCAAACACAAGGGCTCAGAAGGATAGCTAGATAAATTCCCCAGCTGACCAGCAACAGACAGTGCCCCACCTAATGAAATCTTCAGCAAGGATTAGCTCGATGTCTCCTTTGGCAGACAGTCTGACTTAACGTAGAGTTGATGCCCGAGTGTAATTTCCACAGACTTGCAGCACCACAGATATTTTTGATTTCCCAACTGCTGCCATTATACAAAATTTAAATGTAAAATGGACAATACGTCAAAACAGATGTTCTTGGAAATCTGATTAATTCTAAAGAGTTTGGGAAAGCTTGGAGGAGGCTGGCGTCTTCAGCACATTTGCAAGCTGAGCTGTTTTTAGGTTCCCTTGGTGTGTTGGATGTAGCTTTATTGCATTTCATATCATTCGCTCAGCTCTAATGCCAGAAAACCAAATGCTGCAAAAATGAACACCGACACATTATATCCTTAAAAGCACTATGAGCTACTTCATTCTGGCTGAGGTCTCCTGCAAACAATCATTTACCCTAGAGTAGCACCTGACAATTGAATATAAAGCAGTTCACCTAGCCCCAGACTCTCTGGTAGAGTTTGTGAGGGGCCTGGTTATGAGGACAAAAAATGTGACAGCAATACGGGAGGGCTTGCACCTTTCTGGGCACGTGGACTTGAACCTCCCAAAGATTCCTTCTGCCTCAGTTTGTTCCTCGTGTGTTAAATGGAGGGTGTCAGGAGAATCATGTAAGGATGAGGTGAGATGATGGCAGTTCTGTTGGCTATGGAGAGCATCCAGACAAGATGAAGGTGGTCATCATGGTGTCAATAGTGGCTACATCCCATTCACGGCCCTGATCTTCCTCCATGCTTGTAGTAGTTCTGACTCCTGAGAGCTCATTTCCTAGGTTTTGCCCATTCTGAAGAATAAAAAATAGATGCAAATAATGATCCCTGGGCTCGAGAGGATTCACAAGGCTGCAGGAAGATATTGGAAGAAGAAAGGGAGCCTCAAACTGAAGATAGGCCCCTTTGCAGGCAGGATTTCTGAGCCTGCACATGGGATAGGAGCCAATTTCCAGGCAGGGTTGTCCCTTTTCCTCTGATTCAGCTCCAAATTGGCATGTCCTACCTATTACTCTACCTAAACCTACAGGACTCCCATCTTTTGCCCTTCCCAGGTCACTGTGCCATTTTCTCTATGTTTCCACCTCTCTCCTCATTTCACCTCCTATTTCTAGGCTGCCTGCAGTGAGTTTTGAGTCTATGTTACTGAAAGGTGGTGCATGAGGTGGACAGTGTCCCCCAGACCCCAATTTTCATTTCCAGTGTCTCCTAGCTCTGCCCCTCTGAGAGGGAGGGGTGGCTCTAGCATGGACGCAAACTGAACACCCACTTCCTTCTGAAAAAAGCAAAGAAGCCAAAAGCCTTACTTACTGTTAAAGTACCTAGACCTCTCCCCCAAGCATAAAAACCTAGGGAATGATTCAGTCCTTTATACTCTCCAGAAAAAAGAAAAACCTATAGTTGTTTATTTGCAGAACTTGAACTTTACCAATGTGGCTAACAGGGTTCATGTAGACCATTAAGGCAGTTTTGCCTCTACATGATTCATGAATTATAATGATTTGTCCAGTGCATGTGAGAGCAACTAAGATAAGCTGAGGTGTTGTAGTACATTGTAAGAGGATTTGGTTTAGGGCACCAACAGGAATAGTCAGGCAGAGTTAAATCTAATCAGTCACTGGAACCTCCGTGACTCTCAGTTCCCTTTTTGTGCTTTCTTTCACTTGTCCCTTCTGTCATTGTTCCCTAGGGAAGAAAGACCTGTTTCTTGAGTGCATCGACACCACCTGCCCAGGTAGCCCTGGAATGTCCTCCTTGCAAATTGGACTCTGAAAGCACTCTCAGGAGCAACCTATGAGCATGAGTCTATCTGATCTGCTTCCTGTAGAAATGCCATATGGGAATCCCACAGCTTGGCTAACCCCAAAGGTATGTCTACACCCTGGACCCTCCACCTTCATGGCTATGATATGGTCCATAACTCACAACATATTACTCCTTTGAATGCTTGGGCAAGTTACCTAACCCCTTTGTCATTCCGTTCCCTCTCATATAATGGAGTCAAAGATGAGATCACTTTCTGGGGCTCTGAATTAGCTACATGAGGCATGCATGATATTTGGCAGGTTGCCCAAGATGATTATAGGTGGTTGGGTCTAAATTTGTGCTGCCCCTGATCACTGGACTCTTTGAGGGCCACAGACCTGTCCCCTGTTCATCAATGTCTCCCTAGCACTGGCAGAGAGCCTAGCACACAGTAGGTGCTTACTTACTGTTAAAGTACCTCAATGCAACACAATTAGTACAGCCAACACTTATCTTGGCATTTCTGCTTAGCATGGTTCCCCCCATGGCTGACTCTTCTGATCCTGCAAGTTCCAACTCAATATTTCCCTCTTAGAAAAGCCTTCCCAGGGTATTGATCTATAACAGCTCTCTCCACACAAGTCTCTCTTTATCCTATTGTGTAGTTTTATTATCTTAATAACAGATTCTCCACTAATGACTACTTATATGGTTTCTTGTATTCTGTTGTCATTGAACTTCTGGGAAGGAGTTGGCTCCTAACTTAAAGCTGCAGGAAAACTCACCCCTTTAATTCCTACATGAGTTTGTAGCCCCTGTAAGCACTGTTTGCATAACCACAGGGTTATTCAGAAAGACGTGCAGCTAGCACAGTGAGCCTCATACCAAGCACTCTTCACTGTTTGAGGATGCTAAGCACAGAGCCAAGACCCTCTGCTTCCAAGTTGGCAATTGCAGTATTCATCAGGATAGGCTGAGTCAAACTCAGTGACAAACATCCCCAACATCTTCAGGATGTCTTAGTGTAATGAAGGTTATTCCTCTTTTCCTGCATGTCCCAAGTGGGTCAGCCAGAGGACTCTGGTCCTTGTCACACTCAGGGGTTCAGTCTCATGAACACTCTCTTCCAACATAAAGGCACAATGCATTCAATGGCTTTGAAATTCTACCAAGGTAATACATCTTGCTTTCCTCCACAACTGTGGGCCAGAATCTGTCACCTGGCCTCATCCACCATCCACAGGGGCAGAAGTACAGCCCCACTGTTCAGGGAGCAGGAAGTTAGGCATACAGCACAAGTCATCACCCTTGCTGTGTTACTGTCTACACTGGAAAAACTGGAAAGAAGGGTTACAAAAGGTAATCTTATTAAGAAGGTACACTGTGCCCAGAATTTTTAATTTCATCATTATTATCCAGATGGCAGGATAAAAATAAACATGTCCAGAGAGGGAGTTGCTCAGCTAGGATCTTAAGTGGACAAATGTAAGAACCAGAACCACAGCACTGGTGGTTTAACCCAGGTCCTTTTCTCTCAACTGCAGGACTTTGTCCCCTGAGTTCTGCAGACTTAGACAGTAGATTTTGTCCTCTCTTTGTCTTCACCCAAAAAACTCTAGGTATGAAGCTTTACTTCTCAGACCTTTACTCCCCCATTTATAAGACTAGGGACTTAGTTCCTGCCCTATTCACTCTCTCTGAATCAGGAATAAATGTTGTGAACTTTGCACAAGAAAAAATAAAGACCTACTCAGCTGGGAGGTCTCCAGAGAATCTCCCCCATCACACCCCTTGGGGACTGGAGGGGGATGCCCTATATCCCATTCCACAGGCAAGAGGAGACCTGGGGAAGCCTGCCTGATTCAAGAAGAACTGTGTCCTGCCAACAGTGGTGTATGGATGTCAGGATTTCAGAAGGTTAAGGGGATGGACCAAATCATTGAAAGCTTTTTATTTTGTCAAGTCAACAACTATTTATAATCACCATTATTTCACAACAGAAGGTGAGATGTAAGACTGAAGGCATGGAAAACATATAATTTCAGAATTTTAAAAAGTCCTTTAAATTAAATCTGTATAATCATACAAAATATCACTCATGTCAGTTTTTCTTACTTTGAAGGTCAGGGCAAAAGTTAGCACAAACCAGCACCTGCTCATGAAAACCAAAGAACAGTCTTATCATAGACTCTGGAGGCAGGATGTCTGGTGACTATGGCCAAGGAACTCCATTCTGGCAAGGAGGAAGAAGATGTCCAGCCATGAGCAACTGTCTACATTCCACAAAGGGAACACCAGAATTAAGTTTTCTACTTGGCATCACCTGCTCCCCTCTCCACCCAAAATGCTCAACTCATTGCTCCATCCTTCCTGAGATAGATTAGCTATGGGATAAAGATACTCTGTTTTCTTTCCCCTTCTCTGTCCCCTCTGAAAGCCTAGACTGCTGCCCTCCTGTTATATGAGCCTGCCAGCCTCCGGGAATCTTTGAACTGGAGGCATCCACAGCCTCCTCCATGAACAGTAGGTGGAGTCTTCCTTACAGAATTTCCCCCAAGCTCCTCCTTGTTTATCTGCTCTTGATTAAAAGGCCATAAAGAAGTGATCTGTCAACGATTTAATAACCAGGTGCAATGGACATGTATGTAATTTAATGATAGTTCAGACCCATCTTTCATGGCAACAATTGTCCCATAGCTGCCGAGTAGATGACAGAGTGGAGACAAAGAGCCCTGTTAGCACTATGATAATTGCTTCCAAGTTCAGCCTTCTGGCTTCCTCTCTAGCCAGGCTTGGGCTAGTACTGCAGGAAGGTATCTTTCAGACTCTGCAGTCTGAAAGAAGCAGCAGGCAGGTACAGAGCTGGTTTCTAGCAACTGGGAGGGGTGGCAGGGTTGTTCTCTTCAGGATCTAGCTTTGTTTCTATCCAGTTGAAGCATTTACCAAAGATTCCTGAATTAACCAGGATATTCTGGTAGAAAGTGACAGAAGCTTACCTCCAACTGGATCAAGTAATAATGGAACTATATTGACATATGCTAACAAAAAGGTTGATCTAAGCTTCAGGTAAGCTAAATTGAAAGACCTGATGATGTCACTGGGAATCTACATTTCTCTCTTTGTAGCTTCCTCTTAATTGTCTTCCTTCTCAAGAAGGTTTATCCCTTCCTCATGGTTGAGGGCCACCAACAGTCTCAGGCTTTGTCTCCAGCTGAGTCAACACAGCTATACTACTAGCTCCAGAACAAGTTGGCTTGGTTTGGATTGGGTACCATCTCTGGTGTTTTTGACACTTACTAGGTTCTAGACACTGTGCTTGGTTCTGAAGACATGATTACAAATAAGACATGCCCCCTTTATTTGAGTAACTCAGTCTCGCAGGAAAAAAAATCGACTTAGCAGTTAACAAATAATATGAATAACCCATGTATAGTGCTGCTCCCTGTGAGAGGCTGGGGGATTAATTATAAGGCACAGCCTCTACAATAAATTTATTTTTTTCTTTCAACTCAAGCATCCTCCAAATCTCTAGCCCAAATAAACTTTTCCCAGCAGAGTAGTTAAGAGTTCAGAGTCTTGCAGTTTGACAGATCTGCATTTGAATCTTGGCCCTCCAATATAGGAACTCCAGAAACTCAGAAACAGAATAAACTTCTCTGTGCTTCTGTACACTGGGGATAATAACAACCCAACCTAATAAGTTTATTCTGAGGATTCAACAAAATGATACATATGCTGCAGTTAATTCATATAATATGGGCTGAATAAATGTCATTTGTTACTGTTTCTAGTCTCTGATGGCTACTGGACTCATTATGAGGGCTTAAAGTTCCTCTCTGGCTTGTGGGGCAGGGTTCTTGAGTGTCTAACCCAGTGCAAAGGGCTGATGTGGAGGCAGGGCTCCATCAAAGAGGACTCTGGGGTGGAAGTTGTCACCCTGGACAAAAAAAAGATATGATGTTTCTTTTTTTTTTTTTTTTTTTAGTTGTAGGTGGACACAATAGCTTTTTATTTTATTTTTATGTGGTGCTGAGGATCGAACCCAGTGCCTCCCGCGTGCTAGGCGAGCACGCTACCACTGTGCCATAACCCCAGCCCCCGATATGATGTTTCTTAATGATTGGATGCCCAGTGCATCAGAGCCCCAATGCTAAGGAAGGGGTCCAGGTGAACTAGAGGGGCTGGAAATGGGCCTCAAAACTAGGTTCTGGCAGCAAAATGTAGAGTCCTGAGCCAAGGAGTTGGATGGGGTGTAGGGGAGAGGGGGGTGGGTATTACTTGGAGGAAGAAGTTCACAGGGATGAGGCTCAGCCTACCTAAGGGCATTTGTGCAAAGATGACTAGCACACTGCTAGAGTAGTTTGCCTATGGCACCCTGCTCATCAGGGACTATAATCCCGAGGGAGGAGGGATGGAGGAAGGGAGGAAGGAAAAGGACCTTCAAACCCAGCAGGTACCTGGAGGAACACTCAGACAACCCAATTTACATACCCATTGGAACCAGCACACAGTGTTTTGAAAGTTAAATCAGAGCCTTGAGAGAATATGTTCTAACTGTAGTTCTGTGTGGTTATTCACCTTCCGCATACCTGTTGCCAACAGGATAAAATCCAATTTTTATTAGGCTGCCATTCAAGGCCACTCACTGCCTCTGGCCACATCCTACACACAGCACCAGTTCCCAAGCAGCTTCTTCAGTAGCCCCTCCAGGACTCACACCCTCTCTGATTGGGTTGGGGAGATGGACCTCAGATTTAACTCCCTCTAAAATCAGCAGCACCTTTATGTGAACACCTAGGCCAATCTTGGAGAATAGTTTTTTAAAATTTTGACTTAAAAATAATTACAAGCATATAATCTTTTACCACTAATTAGAGCTTTCAAGCACTCTGTCCTATATGAAGTGAGAAGAGTAGTCACCCTGCCTGGTCCATGAAACAGAAACTCCCCATGATCTCTCAGAACTCTGTGGAAAATAATAGGGACTTGGCTGATCACAAAGGAGAGGAGGAAGAACCACATGGTCTGCCTCTGCTCTGTCTGAACCCTCTCTCTGGGACCTGTTAACTTGTGCTGCCCTACAAGGTGGCATTTTCCAAAGCCCCAAGAAAACCCTGCTTCTATTTCCAACCAGGTGCCATCCTGAGAGTCAAGACCAAACCTTTCTTTTCTGAGCTCATTGCATGTGGTTGATGCTGATAAAATGTTATTTAAATGGACCTGAATTACAAGAGAACCAGCCCAGGAAAAACAGAGACTTAAAGCCCTCTTTTCAGCTGGAGAGTCTCAGAGTTATAGACCAGAGCCCTAAAAATGTGGCTTCAGGTGTATCCCCTTCCCCTCTCCAGCAAAGCCTCCATGATGGGCCCACCCAGTGCTCACGGAACCCAGACACAGGACAGGAAAACTGCCTTGGTTCACTGAGGAAGCAAGCACTGGAGAGTTTTATTGATACCAGGTACATGAGGCAGACCCTTTATAGGGTGTCTGTTGAACATGCATCCTGTTGTCTGAGAGCAGTGTGCATGCAGAGATAAGACCTGGGAAAGTCCAGGGTACAAAAGTACATCCACTGGTCATACCTAACTGGACTCTGAAGATCACAGGACATAAGGGAATTCAAAGAGGAGATAATCCTCTGTCTGTGCTACAAGCCCTCCCATTAGGAGAACTTGGGGCTGGAATACCTGATCAGACTTTCTTGTACTTGACCAAAGACTCATGAAGGGCTGATGTATCCATTTACCACCTTGGAAAGCTAGAGCAGAGAAAGTCAGACTGCAGTGAGAAATGAAAACAGAAGCAGGGGGAAGAGAGAAGAAAGGATGGAGACAGCAGCTGCTTTGCTGAGTCCCATGTAGTGAGGCCATCTTGTGTGCTCAGCACCACAGTAGACCCCAGGCTACCCCAGAGACCTTCCCAGGTGAAATCAGCCTGGCCATTTTTTGTCCTCTGCCCTAATTATCCTGAAGACAAATTCCAGCCATTTCCACAGCCCTCACAAGATACCTGAGAATATCCAAGACAGGAATGAGTATCTACCACTTTAATTCTGCAATCTTTTCCTCAAAGACCCCAAGTTTAGCACCACTTGGGATGGGCACAGATAGGCTAAACCTGGGGGAATGAGACCCAGCTCTCTGCCTGTCTAAAATGTGAGATGCTCAAGAAAATGCTTGCTCTGCCTATGCCATTGGCTCCTTGATTAATGCTGGACTTAGCTATTAGCATATTTCATTGCCATTTACAGAGCACATCTGTGTGTGCTCTAGTCCAATAAACAGGCATGGTTTATTTCTTGGACCAGTATTTCTTTTGTATTTACTGTTTTGGTTTGGTTTGGTTTTTGTTTTTTAGCTTAAAAAATCAGCTCATCAGTTCGCCTTGTGTTGATCTACTTAATGTTGACCAACTTCCACTCCCCCACCCTGCCTCTTCTCCTTTATGAGTATTTGTCATTCATCCTCTTATTGGAAGAGAAACTCATTCTGCTCATCACAATCCAGCCTCATTGTGATTCCTCTTCTGCTTCCAGCCTGGATCCCCTCTGGCTCCATTGACAGCCTTCCCTTTTCTTTGCCAGGAGTAGCTCCTGGTAGGCACCCCCTTGGACAAGGAGCATTGCACAGTAGGAAACTGGATATTCCCTTCCCCTGTAACTCACTGTGTGACCTGGTGTGAGTCCCTTCTTTCCCTGAGCCTAGTTTTCTGATTTGTTGGACGAAGGCACTGGCCAAAGCACCTCCAGGTTCCTGAAGGGCTGACTCCTTGAGTTCCCACAGCTCCACAAGGGTGGGCCCAGCCAGGGCAGGTGCTTTTCCTGTCAAGTCACTTCCACCTTCACTGAAGACACTCTCTGGTCAGTACCTGGTTCAGCAGTATAGCCAAGCCTCCCAGCCCAGGGACTGCCTTTCTTGACACAAGGCCTTTCTGGAATCCTCAGCTCCATGTGCAGCCACACATTCCACACGAAACTCTCTCATGTGTTTTTGTCACTTTCCTGTCTTAGGTGGTTCAAGTGGGCTGTCCTTTGCCGCCCAAGGCTTCCCCTGGGCCTCAGGGCTTCTTTTTCCCAGATTGGAGTCAGAAAAGGAGAAGGTGTAAAAGGGTGGGTTTTTTTTTTAATCTATATGGTGATTTCATATATACCTACAAATACTTTTAACAACCTTCCTTCAAAATATGAAGTCTAACCCTCTTCCCTAAATGTAAGCTGTATTTAATGATGCTCTAACAAATAGAATATGGTAGATGTACTGCCGTAATGATTTTTAAAGCTCAGTCATAAAAAGTCTAGCTTCTGTCTGGGTCTATCTCTTTCTCTATCTCTATCTCTATCTCTATCTCTATCTCTATCTCTATCTCTATCTCTATCTCTATCCCAGATTGCTTCCCTTGAGGGAAGGCAGGACACATCCAGCATCCTATAATGCTAGAGCCATGAGAAGAGGAACTAGAGGGCCTGAGGTTCTCCAACTAACACCCAAAACCAACTTGTTGTATGAGTGAGGCACCTTGGAAGTGCATCTTCCAGCTTCAGTTCAAGAGACCCTGAGCTTCAGCTCATGAGAGACCTTGAGCCAGAACCATCTGTCTAAGCTATATCAAATTCTTGAGCCAGAAACTCTTGACTCAGAAACTCCAAGGATAATAAATGTTGACAGTTGTTTTAAGCCATTAACTTTGGGGTCATATCTTATACAGCAAGAGATAATTAATACAAACTGAATCCTCCACTGCAGTTAAGTTTGAGTCACACATTTCTTTCTTTGTGCATTGAAAACAAGAGTCCTATCGGGTATAGTGATGCATACCTATAATCTCAATAGCTCGGGAGGCTGAGGCAGGAGGATTGCAAGTTCAAAGCCAGCCTTAGCAAATTAGGAGCTCTTAAATTAAGAAGACCCTGTCTCAAAATTGAAAAAAAAAAAGACCTGGGGATGTATGTGGCTCAGTAGTTGAGTGCCCCTAAGTTCAATCCCTGCTACAAAAAAAAAGAAAAGGAAAGGAAAAAAGAAAACAAGAGTCCCTTTATTATTGCAGAGTTGACATTGATACTGAGTAGCTAATGCTTATAAACTGTATTGCTGCCTAGTAACCTCATGTTTTGCCAGTGTAATGAATTAGCTTTGGTCCACATAGCCAGGTACATTCACACACATCCACAGCCTTTAGCTGAACAAGGTCTGGTGGGACCTAGGTAGCCACCACTGTGCAGGGCTTGTCTAGGATTCATGGTTACCACCTACTTTGGGAGGAACATGACAGCCCAGAGGTTTTCCCTGTCACCAGGTGCACAAATACTAACACTGAATTATCCCTAAGCATCTTATTGCAAAAAAGATTTCCCTCCACTGTAAGGTAAGGGACCCAATCTATGGCTTGTGCTCTGAGGACCATAGCAAGAAGATTATGCTGGAAGCCAGGGGCTATTGCTAATGCAACCTACTGGCTTCCCTAGGGCATATCTGGGCCAAGGTGTGTGAGGCAGCATCATTCCTTCCTAACATAGACTCTAAATGCCAAAAGCTGGGGTAGAGTGAGAGGAATCACATTTGTGCTGAACCCAGGCCTCCAGCCAAGAGTGCTGGAGGCAGCCCAGTCTCTCATCCTCATGGGCAATGACAGATCCATCATCTAAGCAATAAGCATGGTATACAGCACTGCCAAGGATGTCTGCCAGCACTTGATAGGCCCTTCTGGGCCTCCCATTATAAGAGGACAGACATTCAAGTCAATCCAGTTTAGCAAACATTGTCTGACCATCAACTGTATGTGGAGCACAGGAATAGTAACAAGAGGAAAGAGGAAGTTAATGCAGCATCTGCCTTCAAAAGCTGCACTATCTAACAAGTGGAGAGATGCAGGATCACCAAGGCAAAATGTAGATCAAACTGGAACTGAAGTATTAGCAGCCTCTACCTCTTCTGAGCATTAAGGAAAGTTCAATGAAGGTCTATCCTTGGCCTAGCTCTAAAGAGGTCATAAAGAAAAGCTTTTAACAAGGGGCGATGACAGATGTCATCATGGAAATGTGAAAGAGCAATGTGAAAGAGTATCTGTGGTCATAACTCTATCATGGAGGTAGGTTATCTAGGTTAGCTAGTGCCACCATAATGCTGTGTGACAAACAACTCCAAAACAGCAGCAGCTACAACAGCACACATTTATATCTCACTAACAGTTTTGCTGATTGGCCAAGGCATCTCTGCTCTAGACTGTTGATCAAGGTCAAGTCTATTTACATGCATCTTCTTCCGGGACCCAGGTTGAAGGAGCAGCCACTACCTAGAAAATACTCTTCTCAAAGAGCAAAACAATTATATGAGAGTATACCTTGGAAGCCTCAGGTTGGATATGTCATGTCTTTGTATCTGCTCACATTCCATTGGCTGTGGCAAGTCATCTGTCTGAGTCCAAAGTTAGTGATGCAGGAAGGAATGCTATACCCATAATGACCCTTGGAAAGGGTGGGGAGGGAGGGAAGAATTGTGAACAAATAATATAATCTTCTTAACAGATGGTGGCCATAAAGAAGTCACAGGACATGAAGCTGTAGATCCCCTCTGGAAACTTATATGGGAAAGACTATTTGGTGGTTCATCAAACTATTGCTATTATCCTCCTGGACACAAAACTAGTTGGCATTTTCCAATTCCTTTGCATTAGTATCTGAATTCCAGCCAATGGAAGGTGGTAGAACTGATGGTCTATAACGCCAGGTCCAGTTCATTAATACCCTCCACTCTTTCCTGGTCTGCTGGGTAGATAAATATACAGAATCCAGCAGACAAACCTGAGGCCCAAGTTGATTGCAGAACCACAGTGTAGAAGGAACCTGGGTCCCTGAGTCACTGCTTGAAGGACAGTCATCTGGGAAAGCCACATGACCAGTAATAAGTTAGTCTGCTTCAGGAATTGTGAGCAAACTTATATTATGTGAAGCCTCAGGAATTTTGAAATTATTTGCTATAGCAGTTAATCTACCTTACTGTTAGCCAATGTCACAGACACACTTGATATGTGGCTAAGTGGAACACACATAAAATTGGAGTCAGACAAGCCTGGATTGAAATGGCCCCAGTACTGTATAGCAAGATTTCTTTGAACAAATTGCTTTAACTCTCTAGGTTTTAGTTTTTTATTTTTAAATGGGATTCATAGTTCCTATCTCTACTACTGAGCTAGGTGGAATATTTTGCTAAGCCCTGGCACGTTTACCCTTTCAGTCCAGAAAAGTTTAAAAGTGACTTTAATGAGGTCAAATATCAGCAACATAGTATGTCAAGGGTTAAGTCTTCCTGAGTCTTATTCTGCTAGGGGAAAGTTGGTGGGGATCAAGACATGTCCCCCATTGAGTGGGGTCTGGGAAGACCTACACTGGAGGGTAGGCAGGATCTTCAGCTTTCCCAGAGAATTTACTAGAAGCTGGCAGGAAATAGAGGCTTCTCTTTTCATCTTGCCACCTGCCCCTGACTCCTCAAACAACCTAAAATTACAAAGGGAACTTTGAACCCCAGATTCTGAGACTCAAGGCTAACTTGGTGTACAGAGGATCTCCTAGAGCATAGTGCATGGAGGGGACTAGCAGAGTCCTGCCACAAGTTCCCAGGGACAAGCACCAGCAGAAAACATCAGTGACTAAGAATCTCAGTGGTCATACTTTCCTTTGATTTTATTTAGTTTTTCCTTTCTTTTCTTTTTTCTTTCATTCTTCCTTCCTTCCTTCCTTCTTTATTTCTTCTGAGAGACACAAAGGAAAAGAGCACAGACTTTGTAGATTTTCAAATCCCAGCTTTGACATTCACTTCCTGCATGACCTGAAGCAAGTCACTTACCTTCCCTCAGTTTCCTCAACTGCAAAATAAAGACAATCATGATTTTCTACTCTCTGGTTTTATAATTTTTTTAATGACATGAGTTAATATTTGTAAAGTACATAGAGCCATACCTGGGACATAGAGCTGTGCGAGTGTTAAATGAATAAAACAAATAGAAGACAGTAAGGCAGGAGGAAAGACAGGAAATGAGAGAGAAAAGTGGGAGATTGGAGATAGGGATAGAATAGGACAGACAGAGCAGACAGATAGACTTGGGTGGACAGACCTGACAGGGGAGGGGGGAAACCAAGAGTCTCAAGGAAAATGGGAGAAAGAGACTCAGTGAGTAGGAGCATCTGGAGACTCAGGCCACAAAATGCAATTAGAATGAAATTCAAACACAGTGTTCCTGGACTAATTACAAAGCACCAGCTCACCAGGCGGCCTTCTGAAGCCATCTCAGGTCAGAACCAAACACCTTGCCCGCCTCCAAGAAGTCATGCCCTGAGCAGAGGGAGCAGCAGCCCATTTTAGAAAATGATCTAGGGGTGAAAACCCAGAAGCCCAGGGCAGCCTGTGGGTTGAGGGTGCACAAGAAAATGAACAGATTCCCTAGGCTTCCCAGCCCTGGCGAGCTCTGGGACCCTCCTCCCAGGGAACTCTGTTTCTACCCATGACCTGGCCCCTCATCCCATCAAAAGCTCCTGAGAAAAAAGCTTGGGACAAATCAGAAACTGTATTCCCATCTTTATTTCCAAATATAAGCAGCCTGACAACCTCTCTCTTAAGTTGCAACCTAATGTGATTTCAAATGGCAACATTATACACCCTCTGAAAAAAACAGTGCTTATAATCAAAGCACCAGCAGCTCCTTAACTCTAGGGGCACTCCTGGGCTTGGCAGTAACGACATTAGCGTGTTTGGAGCTGTCAGAGGCAATGTCACTAATCTGGGTCTAGGAGGGAAGAGGCAGTGATGAATGAATGGCGTCTCCTACCCTAATGGGCTTCCTGGGTGGTCTGGGAGCTGCCCTGCCTGGCAAGCAGCTAAAACGGATTAATGGAGTCCTCCCCGCTGGGCAGAACAATAGCCCTCTTCCTGGAGTCTGGGTCTGCCTGGTGGGTTTGGGCAATCCAAAACCTGGGCAAAAATGAATGCTTTGAGGGGCACTGCAGAGACCTGGAAAATACCTGGGCTAAAAAAATACAGCAGCACCTGGCGAGAATTCAAGAAAATGACCTGCCTGTATTTCACAAATACTACCCTGAAAATTAAGACTGCAATCCCCTGCTCTCCCGACAAGCCACACACTCGCTCTTGATTTCATCTTATAAATGATGTAATCATATAAACAGACATATAGCTCCTTTTTCTCATTTATAAAATGGAGTAGTAACAGCCCAACTCATGGGGTTGTTACCAGGACGATGGGAAATAATGGATTACAGTAATGCAAATAACTCAGAGGCTGACACACAAGAGGCACTATGTTAGCTGTTGTTACAGCTGTTATTATTACTAATTGTGAGTATTATCTGCTATTTATATAGACAATAAAGCAAAGTCATGTGGTATGTTCTTCCATGCAGACTGAATTCCCTGGAATATGGGTCTATTCCTACTTTTGTCTCTGACCCCAGGTGCAACTAGAAAATGCACTCAAAATTTATTCCTCCCCAGCATCCCTATCAGAACACACATTCAGTGTGCTGCAGTGGAAAGTCCAAAAGGAACATTTCTAGAAACTCTGCCCTGTACCTAACATAGTGCTTCAGCTTAACTCTACTATCTTTATCAGCAGCACATGAATCTGATTAGAATGACATCAGAATCCCCATTTTACAGATGACAAAACAAAGGATCAGAAAGGTTAAGTGGAATGAGGGACTGACTTGGGCCTGGAAATCCAGAAAGCAGGAGTGCTTCTCACCTCCCCCTACCCCTCTGGCCTTTCAGACCTTTCTCACAACAAACAAGACTTGCTTTTTCAGGCAATGTCAGCTTCCCATGGAGACAGAAAATGCATTCCCATATTGGATAGAGTTGGTGGGGAAAAGATAAATCAGCAAGGGGAGGAGAGTGCAGGAAAAACAGCTTCCTGAAGAGAGGGCAACTGTGTTCAGATTTCTGGGAACAGGACTCACAGAAAGACACACAGGCATAAACACACAGAAGGACACACAGAGGCTGGGGATTTGACTCAGTGGTAGAGCCAGAGGTCCTGAGTTCAATCCCCAGCACTTTAAAAAGGAAGGGCATTCACAGAAGTGCACACACACAGAGATATACAAAAACAAAGGTCGGCTTGCATGTATACAGATGCTCACAGATGTGAGCATACACGTGCTTACACACAGGCATGAGCATGCCCAGAGACACACACAAAAACACAGATGTAAGAACACATACTCAGGCACACACATGCATGTGCTCACAGTGAATGTCTATCTGTCTGTCTCTCTCTTTCTCATAATCACAAACCCCTGTAGACCCTTAGAGACACCCTCCCTGGAGGAACAGCCTTGTCAGAGGAACTTTCTGGACCTGATTTGCACATCCTCCACCTCCCTCCCCATCCACATATGCCCCTGCCTCAGACTTGGAAGAGGTACACTCTGCCCCTCAACCTCTTTGTCCCTGCAGCTGGAACCTTGAGCCCTCTAGCTTCCAGCCACCAGGGCAACACCTGGAGAGCTGGCCCCTTCCCTGGCAAGAGCAAGTGAGGATCTACTGAGGGCTGGCCCAGCTCCTAGGATGGGCTCTAGTGATTTCTGGAACAGCCCAGGGAGCAGGTACTCACTTCAGTCCACAGGATTCTATCTCCTTGGCTTCTCTCCCCACCTTTATCTAGGCCTTTCTGCAGGATTTCAGAAACTCTGATTTCCAGCCACTTCAATGCAGGAAACAGGCAGTTATTGGTAAGGAGCTATGCTCAGGAGTCTGAACACAGTAGGCACCAAAGTGGGTAAGTGTTGTATCCACCTAAAGTTATTGAGAGATCAGGAAATTTCTGTTCCACTTCAGGAAAGCCCTAAAAGGAGGAGACTGGCCAGGACAGCCAGAGGGGCAACGACTGGCCAGAAAGCCAACTAAAACCTATAGTACAACCAGAGGGCCCCTAAGTCTGGCTTTTCCTCCTTTCTTTCCTCTAAGGATAGGGGAACAGGTCTGGGGTGGGCTGATTAATTGGCAGATGGGAAAGTGAGGCCAGGGAAGGTGACTTTTGACCCTATGGCTCTATCTCCCTGTATCTCACAGTCTGACCACTGAAATTGTGATTGCATATTTCATGCAAATTCTTATAAACTTATCCCTTTCCTCTTGACTATCAGCTTTTTACCTTAATGCTGTTGCAGGCTGGCCTACCCTAGCTATGTCTCTGCTCTGTGCCAGCCTGTCTGCACAAATGTGTGCCCTGCCCTGAGGGGACCTGGTATTCCTCTTCTCATTTCTCCTAGAGATGAGGAAGGAATGGAAATTACCTAAAACCACCGGGGAGTTGAAGAGGACACCACGTACAGAGTTGTCATTTCAACACACCTTTTCTCTCCTTTCAAGGGGTGAGGGCTGAAAGCTGGACTCTATCAGCCCAAAGGAGTGTGAGGAAGGCAGGGAGTCTGCTATCAGCACCCTCCTCCCTCCTCCACCCCAGGAACCCAGTCTTACCTGCCCAGAATGTGCCAATCACTCATTCATTCAACAAACATCCTGGAGCAGCTAGGCCCTGGGCACCTTGGTGCAGAGATGAAAGGCCAGTGTCAGTCCTGGGGACAGACTCTGGAAGGAGAGATAAGACCTCATCAGACATTCTACATACACCCTGGAAGATCTGCATTTTCAGAAAAACCTGAACAAGAACTTGCTTCACCCCAGGGTTGAATCTCAAACCTCGAATGGAAGGCCTCTGTGAGGGAGATATTCATGAGTTTAAATCCAGTTTCCCACTCACGCCTTATCAAACAGCACCATGTCACCTGTTCCCTTAATGCAAGGCTTCTCTCCTAGACTGCCTTTCCTTGCCATCCTCCCAGCACTCACTACCTGGCCCTGGTCCCACATGGTGGCCTGGGGCCCAGCCATTCCCTTCAGGACTGCAGGGTCCCCTGTTTTCACAGAGTGGTCTGGCCAACCTCACACCATCTGCAAAGCTAGGGGTTGCTACACTACAGACCCAGCACTTCTGCTGTGATCTCAGCCTCTGTCCTGGCCCTTTCAGTCTGACAGCAATGGCAGCCCTGTAAGGTGAAGGGCTTAGGAGTCTGTGAGGCTTGAGTTCAAATCCTTTCTCAGCTATCAGCCCTTTAGCAGGAATCCATACTGCTGCTGGGACAAAGTACATGTGCAGGCACCAGCCTTACTTAAGACTTGCTTAGAGCCCCCTCCTATCGGCAAGTAGGGCATGCAGTCCAACCTGGCCAGGCTAGTACACCAGACCCCCCCAGGGTATCCCTCCTCCAGTCAGAATCTTCTCCTCTGGGAAGGCCTCCTCTTGCCAAGCCCCAGCAATTACTCAAGTTCAACAAGCGCTTGTGGTAATGAAGTTGGACATGTCTGAGTCCATTTAATGATATTTAATTATGCACTGCTTTCCTTGACAGGCTCAGGAAGATCTACACTAGCTGCTGACCCCCAGTGGGCCACATCCTTATATATGTCCCATGCAGACCTTAAGACCATTTGTCGAGATTGCACTTTGGCGCAGAGGAGAAAACTCTCTTAATAAAGAGGAAGATGGAATGTTATAGTTTGGATGTGAGGTGTCCCCCAAAAGCTCACGTGTGAGAAAATCAAGAAGGTTCAGAGGAGAAATGATTGGGTTGTAAGAGTCTTAACCCAATCAGTGAATTAATCCCCTGATGGGGATTAACTGAGTGGTAACTGAGGTGGTAGGGTGTGGCTGGAGGAGGTGGGGATTGGGGCATGGCTTTGGGATATATATTTGTATCTGGCAAGTGGGGACCTCTCTCTCTGCTTTCTGATCACCATAGGAGCTTCTTCCCTCTGCCATATTCTTCCACCATGATGTTCAGCCTCACCTTGAGCTTCGAGGAATAGAGTCTGAAGAGAACTCTGAAACCGGTGAGTCCCCAAATAAACTTTTCCTCCTTTACAGTTGTTTTTGTTGGGTCCTTTTAGTCACCACAGCAAAAAAAGCTGACTAAAACATGGAGAAACTACAGAAATGACATTTGGCATCCCCAAGAGGAACCTAGGAAGTGTCCATCTACCTGGTTTCCTAACTCACTAGTGTTTACTGATCACTTCCTACAGACCAGACACTGTGCCAGGTACAAGGTATGAGTGAACAAGACGCCTGTATGCTAAAACCTCTGGCCATGAGGTTTCCAGCAATGCCCTTGCAGGCAGACCTGGACATGGACATGGGAGAAGGCAGGGATCTGGGGGAAAAGGAGAAACAGCAGCAGGCTTCAGAGGCCTGTGCATTTCACCAAGTCCTCTGTCAGAGAGAACAGTCCTGTGCATCACCTGCCTACCTTCATCTGAGTGCTACTGGACCCAGTACCTGAGTGTCAGCAGAAATTTGACTCTTTGTCCAAGAAAGCTTCTTAAGGTTTGCATCCAGGAGAAATGCCAGAGGTATAGTCTCTCTAAAGGAGAAGATTCATCTCTACCATGCATGAATTCATGACAATCAGCCAAGCTGTTGGTGAGATGAAGCACTGAAGAGCCCACAGGACCTTTCAGAAGGAAGACCCCAAGCCCACTACCCAGACAGAATTCCATCATGTGACACCAAAATCCCAACCTTCCCAAGACTTAGTGTTATGATCCTTTATTTATTTATTCTTAAAGAGAAGGAACAGAAAGACTGTGAGAGGGAAAGAAGCAGGAAAGGGAAAGGGAAAGAAGGAAAGGAGGGAGAAAAGATGGGGAAACACTAGGTGAACACAGATCAGCTTTTTACTGGGGCCTGTTGTTCTTTGAAGATGACACCAATTATTCTATATTTAGGAAACTGAGCCTTGTCCAGCTCCCCATGGCTTGTGGCTATTTTCCAAGCTGGTCCCAGAGGCTGAGGATAGGGCATGCCTCTTATGGAAGAGCTCTTGCTGAAAGACATCATGATGTACAATCCCTCTCCCCACATGGGTATTGACATCTGCTTAGTCAATCTAATTCAAAGTGCATTTGCAATTACTGTTTTGTTTTTAAGAATTGCTTTTCCTAGACTATTGATCTCCAGGCCTGAGGTACCACTTCTTTATTGTAACAGAGCCCATCCATCAGGACAATGAAATGGCTGGTATGTCACCTGCCAATAGTGATGTGACTCACCCCTCGGAATTCTACCAGGTTGAGGCAGCACAACAAGGTTCAAAGTCATGGGAGACTCCTTTGGGAGGGCTTTCTTTTTGGGGAGGGTCCAGTGATTGAACTCAGTGGCATTCAAAACAGGGCACATCCCCAGCCCTATTTTGTATTTTATTTAGAGACAGAGTCTCACCGAGTTGCTTAGCATCCCACTGTTGCTGAGGCAGGCTTTGAAGCAGTGATCCTCCTGCCTCAGCCTCCCAAGCCGCTGGGATTATAGACGAACACTACCTCACCCTGCTGGGGAAGGCATTTTTAAGAAAAAAATGTTCTTGTGTTCTTCCCAAATACACTTGGTTTCTAGAACCCTCAAAAAGTATGAGTGGACCAGGTGTGGTGGCACATGCCTGTTATCCCAGGAACTCAGGAGGATTGCAAGATTGAGGCCAGCCTCAGAAATTTAGCAAGACCTTTAGCAACTTAGCAAGACTCTGTCTAAAAAAAAAAAAAAAAAAGAGGGCTGGGGTTTTAGCTCAATGACAAAACATTCTTAGGTTCAATCCATAGTACTACACCAAAGAAAAAGAAAGAGACAGAGAGACAGAGAGAGAGAAAACAAAAGAAATAAAAAGAAAAAGAGTAGAAAGAAAGGATCAGATGAACCCAAGTACCACAGTTTCTGGAAACAGCCAAAAAACTACTATGCACTTGTGCTGGACAAATCAGATCATGTCCCAGATAAAGGAGAGCCTCCAAGACGGAGAAGGATCAAGCATTCAAGGACATTGTCACTGGCCCCAGAGGGCAGGGCCGTCATGATGCCTGTCCACAGAGTCCAACTTTCACCCCCCAGCATTCAGCCAGCTCCCAGCCCAGACCCTGCTGAAAGGACCTGGATACAAGCATGTGGCTTGCCAGGTATCCTGAGAAGCATTCACTTAGGCAAGGGGAAGCTGCCAGAAAAGGGACAGCATCCAGAACTGTGTGACAATGAGGAGGTTGCCACTGAAGATGTAACGGAGATGGGGTAGAAGAGGCCTCAGGTGGTCGCTCTTGGGATGAGCAGGCTAGGGGTGATGCACGACCCACGCTGACCCCCCTGGTTCCTAGGTGCATGGACTTCAGCCACACCCACTCTCCTTCTGTCCCAGAGAAGACCCTCAGGAGAGAGGACCACAGTTGGCATGGGAAAGGTGGATGCCCAGCAGGTGGCCTGGTGGGGACAGGGTCTGCTGCGTGCTGACTGCTAGTCCATAGGATTAAGATGAACCACGCCATCTCTGCTGTCAAGGAGCTCCCAGTTGGCACAAGGGTTGGGCAGTGTGTGGACAAAAGACACATCCCATAAGACTTCCCTTGACTTCCCTACAGCAGCAACATTACCCCAGAAAACAGTCCCTGGCAGTCAGCCTGGCCTCTGGACACAGAAGTGGGCAGAAATCCATGTCTGCTGGCCTAGGCTGCTGTCACCAGCAAGAGACAATAACAGCAAAACCATGCCACAAACGGAGTCCACATGCTTGCACCTCCCACACACCAAACCCCGTCTCTGGGGATGACAGAGAGTAGGTGGAGAAACGTGCTTCTCACATTGGGAGACAAAAACAGGAGGCAGGGTGCTGCTCTTTCTGAGTCTCTTGGGTGATTCATATTCCTCACACACACAGAGAGAACCCTGGAGGAGAGAAAGGGAGCAGCTTCAGGTCTCCTAGATATCTCTCCTCTGTCTAAAGTATGAGCAGGCTGTGTGACCTTGCACTGGTCACCCAAACTCTCTGGTTGGTTTATTCCAAGGGAAAGTCCCATGCCTATTAAGTTCCCAGATGGCCCAGAATGGGAGACAGCAGAGCCAACTGGAGCCCATGCTATACTGTGGTCACTGGGCAACTGAGCCATTCCCTGCCCGCTCTGTGCTGACTCATCCTTAGGGGCTTCCAGCCATGACACATTATCCAGAGCACAGAACTCAAAGGAACCATCCAAGCCTTCGGCAGGGCCCAGTCTCAACAGGCTCTTCTTCCAATATCCCTCCCATCCTGCATGATAAAACAGATTAAATCAGAAATCCTCAGCTGAAGTGTCTAAGGGCTGTGTGACCAGAATACAGATCCCTGCTGGCTGGGCGCCTGTCCCCACAGGCTGACTCAGCTCTCCTGATTGTAGAAGACACGTTTTCTGGGTCTCCCAGCTCATCAGCCCTGCCCCTGTCCTCCTCCTCCTGACAGAGACAGACCTCCAAAATCCTCCCCCCACCCACCAACTTGGCCAGCAACAAAAGCGTCAAGGCACAGTACAGCCAGGACCAAACAGGAGTCCGCCTTCCTCAAACATCTTCCCTCTTCTGCTGAGGGAGAGGGCACTCCAGGGAGCTGCCAACCCCCAACCTTAGCCTGACTCTCCTCCCCCATCAGGAAGGACCTGAAGTCAGTAGAGGTGCTTGGTGTTGGGGGGGACACCTTGGTCATCCTGGCCCATCTTCCCACGGTCATCACTTTTGCCTTCAAAGAACGCCAGATAGGGTCTTTCCCAGAGGGCCACCCATCAGGAAGTCTTTTACATATCTCACCTATGCCAATTAAGTGGTAGGATAGCCTCTGTACTCTCCTGCTAATAGCAGAGATGGACCAGAGCAGACCTCCAGTCTCTGAATGAGAGCTGCTGTCGACCAGTCACAGCTGCCACGGTGCCCAAGGGGACCTGTCAGTGAGAATATTAATAACAGGAATGGCAGCCATTCAGTGAGGGTTTCCTGTATCCAGGCACCGTGCTAAGTGAAGGTTTTAGCTTATGATGTGATTATTGGTTTCCCGTGGGTCACAAGGAGCCAAGGCAGTTAAGGAAGTTGGCCAAGACTTCAGAGGCAGGATGCAGAGCAGCCCCTGCTCCTTGTCAGCTGGACACCTGCCCCCTCTACAGGGTCCTCAGCTTTGGGTATTAGGATGGACCAAGTGAGTCTCCACCCACTAACCATTATGGTCTGCTCTCCTTCTTCTGCCCATGCACTGACCCCTCAGAGACCCCTCAAAAGCCCAGTGACATCCAAGGGAGGATTGATTTGCAGTGACATACTGAAAAGCTGGAGCCCTGCCTACTCTTCCTCTGAACTGCCCTGCACTCCTAGCTACTCCTTAGCCAAATTCCAGAAAAAGAGAAAGTGCTCCAGCACAGCAGTCACCACCCTATCCAGTCCAGCTCTCCAAGCCTGTAAGCTTGACCCTTGCCCACTCCAGGCCTCAGTCCTTCTGCTAAGTGATGAAGGTCAGAGCTCCAGTTCATGGCAGGGCTGGCAGGTAAGAGGCAACATCACCTTCCTGTCCAGGCCCACTATTCCAAGGAGTAGCTGGGAGCTAAACATCCCTATTTATGCCAAGGCTCCGTGGAGCACCAGGCAACAGCAGGCACAGGTGGCACCGGAGGATGTCAGTTGTCCTGATGAGAGAAGACACAGCCTGGGAACACTTGGGCAGTCCCTCTGCCCCTAGCTGCAGGCTGGGAGGCTCTTCCAGCCCAAGCCAGCTTTCTTGGATCTGCTTCCCTTCACTGGAGTGGTGGCCCCATCTCAGCAAGGATAACAGGGATCTTGGCAAAATTCAGCCACACCAATAGCAACATTTCACCAAGCTCTGCATTTTGGAGAGGCTGTGTAAATAAAGATATCTCCTGTCTGTCGCTACTGTGTTACAAGACAACTAGAGAAGTCTTATTTAGATCAGAGAGCATGCCTGTGGCCCTCCCACTCAGAGCAGCCCCAGCGCTCTGCACTGCCCACACCATCTTGCCAGGACTGGGAGAGACAGCTGCCCTCTAACAAGCAAATGAAACTCAGCAGTGAAATGGAGTGTCACACCATTTGTGCGAAGATCCCATGCATGAAAAGCTAAGGTGGTTTCCAGTCCAAGGGTCCAGGGTCAGGCTCAGGCTTCCTCTGCCCATGCCACTCTCCCTGGTAGGCAGCAGCAGGAGCAACTTGTTAGTGATGTGTGATTCCCCTGAGCAGGGCAGGGTAAGTCAGGGTAAGTCAGCTACACCTGAAGGATCCACACCTGGGGAAATGAGGCTCGCTCCCCACATGCTCCCTTTCGGTGGAGGCAGGAAGTAGCTCCAGCTCTGGGGTTCTGCAGTGTTTAATTTTTGCTTCCTGGGGCCTACTGGGGTTGGTTTGAGCATGAGGGAGGGGTATGAGTTCAACCATGGCATCCAAGTGCTTCTTTGTGAAGAACTGACTTTGTGCAGGAAATTTCTTGGATCATCTGTGTCTGCTCTGCACATGGAAGGTAAGGCAGGAGCCACTGAGAAGGTGCAGCCCACCCTACCCGAGCAACCCTTGACAATGACCCTGCCAAATGGATACCAGGAAGCAAAAAGTAGGGCCATGGGATGCACAGATTCAGACAGGCAGAGGGGTAGGAGGGCATTCTAGGTGATCCTAGGGCTGGAAGCAGAAATGGGAACAGTGGTTGGAGAACTATGGACATACCTGCTGCCAGAAAGGAGTGCAAGGGGCCACGGTGGTGGGGGCGGGCAGGAGGGAAAGAGGAGGAGAGGGAAGAGGATGGGAGGCCTGGACCCCAGGCCTGAGGAAGGAGAGATTGACCTGAAACCCCTACTGAAGAAGAGCAGAGAGGCAGACAAGGCAGGAGACACAGGAAAGGCAGAAAGAGGGGAGGCAGTAACAGGGTCAGACCGCTGGAAATGAAGCCAGAAAAACCAGGAAGAGAGACAGGAAGAGGGCAGCATAGTAACAGGAAGAGAAGGAAAGGGGAGTCCAAAGCAGAAAGGAAGCCAGTGTCACACAAACCCTAACAGGAGCCCCAGTGAGTGGTGTTCACTCTCTTCCCTGGTCCAGCCCCTCTAGGAATCCTTGGGAGCTCAGCCATAGCTCCTGCCCCTCTTGTGAACCCAGGAGCAAATGCCCCTCTGTGAGCCTCACCTTTCTGAGTATAACAAGCTGCACAGTCTTCCAGTCCTGAGCAGTAGACCTGGGTTCCAGTCTCTTGCCTGTGCAGGGAACAGGATAGGATGCTACAGTCTGTGATGCAGAGGCCACTGAAAGGCTCTACACTGCATGACCATGGATCCAGACACCCCATCACATAGACCCTTTCAGCCTGACCTTCTGGGAAGCTCCAGGGTGTGACTCAAGGCCTGGTTGATCTCTCTGCCTTGAGTCTAGAGCCGGCCACAAGCCTGGTACTCTGCACAAAGAGGCACCTGCATGAGCCCTACCAGGTCCCAGAGAATGGACCCTCTTTCCTCATCCACAAGGTGAGAGGGAAAGGTCAGATTTAACAATGGGACCATCTGCTTTATCGCTTTCCAACTATCTGAATATCCCTCTGTAAACCATCTCAATAACATTCCTGTATCAGATGCCAAGAAGAGAGAAAACTTTGGACTCACAACCATAGGCTTAAATGCCTAATTAAGCTCATTCTTTGAACCAAACCATATTTGAGTGCATCTGTCGGCCCTCCTTCATCTCAGCCGCCAAGGGGTGGTGGGACAGCATTAACAGAGGGAGGGTGGGAGGGAGACAGCCCAGGCTGGCAGGCAGGCCCCTGAGCCGTCCCAAACCTTTCCTTATCTCTGAGTTACCCTGACTGTGCCATTTGACCTCTTGTTCTCCAGGGTCTTACATCACCTGGAACTTCTTCCTCCTGGGCTTTCAGGCCCCCACTCATGCTGTTGCTGGGTAGACTTTGCTGTTGCCCGCCTCTTATCTTTGCCACCTCTGCCAATAACAGCCCCTGCCTTGATGGGCAAGTTCCTGTATCTGTAGAAGTGGAAGTACTCTCCTTTCTCAGGACCCTTCATCACAGCAGCCATAACACACCAGAGGGTGCTGGTCACTGATCAGTGCTCAGAGGAGGTGGACACAGTAAACTAGGGCCTATGTGCATGACTTCTGATCACACAGATGCTACTACCTCACTAGGTAAGGGCAACAATTCTCTCACCTTAACTCCTCTCCATGCCTGAGTTTGCCCAGAGAATTAGATGATCTGAGACTGTTGCTTGATCTTCATGGGCCAGGTGCCCCGCAAGAACACCTGTCAGCTCCTGCCATAATCTGGTCTCTATTTATACAACAAAAGGATCTGAAGTGTGCTCTGGCCTGAAGAAACCAGCTGAAAGCCCTCCCTGGGGCTGACAAGGAGGAGTACACATCCTCAGGTGACCTGACAACTCATCAGGGGAGGGTACAAAGCCCTGTTATGTCACCACTCTGCACCACACTTCTTAGTCCTTCCTCGATGCTTACAGGGCCAAGACAACATGTTCACTCCGGCCAGCGGTGGCCAGACCACCACCTACCCCTTCTACCTCCCTTATAATTCTTCCTGGGGCTCTCTCAGCTCTTGATATGACAGACCTCCTTCAGGACCCCCATGGGCCACACTGCTCCTGCCCTGGAACATGCCACCCCCTTTTCCAGAAATGTTTGCTCCCTCTTCCTCATTGCCTGTCCCCCGTGCCCCTGACCCCAAGCCTCTCTCTGCTGGAATGTCAGCTTTCCCTGATTCTACCTGGCTTCCCCCAGTCTCCCATGGTCCCCTCCCACCTCAACTCTTGTCAAATGGAACTTCTATTCCCGACTGTCTGGCCTGGTTCTCCATCAGGCCCATAGGTTCTGTAGAGGCAAGGACTTCAGCTAATGTCCTGACCACTGGGTCCCCAGCACCCACTTCTAGGCCAAGCTTGGGCTGAGTGCTGTGTTAATATCTGCAAAGTGAATGAGGGAGTGAATGAATGCTGGAACCAGGGGCCCCACCAACCTCCACCTTTCATACATTTAGACTCCAGGGAAAGCATGTCCCTATGCTGGGCCTCCTGCTGCTCAAGGCAGAGCCTGTGGCACCAGAAAGCAAGGGGGCACCCCCCAGCATGTCTCTAGGGAAGAATCACCTCCCCACACACACACCCCACTGCTCCTTCACTCTGCTTCCCTCTTGCAAGCATATTCAAATGTTTAAATTCTCTTTGGGGAACAATTAGCCCAACATATGGTCTAATCACATTTTTTCTTCTGATGAAAAAATACACAGAAAACTTGGAAAATGATGACTGACGAGGCTTTATCATGTTTCTTTCCTCTTTTTTAAAATGGTGGGTTTTTTTATGAACATAAGCATGTCACAGATGAAAAAACTCTTAGCAACCATGTGGCCCACCTCTCTTATCCTCCTCAGGGAGAAACTGAGGCTTAACGAGGAGAAGGGATCAGTCCAAGGTCTCTAAAATCCAGATTTCTTGGCATTTCCCTCTCAATAACCTTAAGAGAGGTGGACGCAGTTTTCTTAGGGCTCTTGTAGGACGAATTTGCAAGAATTCTCTTTTCTTAGGATTCTGTGTCTCTAAGGCTTCATATCCCTTGACTGAGAGATGATGGAAGAGTGGGAGAAGATGAAGACCTCTATCTAGAGGCCCCTTTCTGACATTCCTGTCAGGCAATGGAATGTCAACCAGGTCCCTATCTCCATGCCCAGTAATATCTAGAACGTATCATCATCCCCCTAACCCAGCCCCTAAGGATCCCAGAAAGCATTGACCAGAAAGATACCAAAAGCCTATTTAAAATCTGATAGCACCTAGAGAAGACCTAGAGAGAGCTTACTTTCTGCTCCCCACTCCTCTGTGCCCTCTGCTTCCCTGGGGTGGTTTGAAATGCCTAAACATTGCTTACTGCTCAGGACCCCCAAAAGCTCCATTTGGACATAGACTGACTTGTTTTAATGTGTCTGGGTCCATTTGTTGAGCATCTGTCCCCTCCCCCACTATATCAATCCTACCAGCAAAAGTGCCGTCAGCCCTACCTCACCCCTGCTCCGTGTAGCCCATCCTTGGTGCCTCCTATTATAGGTGCCAACTGACCACTCACTGCTAGAACAGTGCTGGACAGCTCATGCAGCCTTTCCTCATTTTACATTATGGCTTTGTGATTTCTTTCCCACAACAACTTAAGAGGTGTTGTTATTGTCCCTAGTTTGTGAATGGGAAAATTGAGACTTGGAGATGAAAAGCAACACATCCAACCAAAAGTGGGCAGGACATCATCTATGCTGTCACCACTCTAAGGAGTTTGGGCATAGTCATTCTTAAAGAGATAGGTCCCTAGAGATGAGGAAGGATGTGCCTGACCTTGAGCTGAGTGAGTCTGAGCTTGTTCTAGAAGCGGAGGGAGTCCCCAGGAACTATATCCACTGCCATCATTCAGAAAGGAAGGAAGTTAGGCCAAAAGATGGCCTTCTGAGCACTGTCACCTGCCTAAGCACTGAGGAATCTGTAGGGAGGCCACCACACTAAAGGACATGCCTGAACCCTCATTAAGAAGGCCTGGCTAGAGACTTAAATAGGGCCCCAGGTGGTGACCTGGGGAAGGTCTTCCCTGCCCAAGGGAGGGAAGAATGGGCAGGGGAGAGCAAAGCAGCCTGTCCCAACCTAGGACTTTGCTCTTCTCTTTTCAGGTTGCAGAGACCCCACCAAATAGCTCTGCTGGGGACCTTACAGATGAGCCTTCATAGAGAGTATAGGCTGGATAGACACTCAGCCGGTATGTCCCATCTCCCCAGAAGCTCTGCCACAGAGCTCTGTACCTGTTATGTGCCTTTGGGCAAGCCATGTGTCTCACAAAGTCTTAGTTCTATCATTCTGAATACCTACAGGGTTGCATCCCAGCGGTATTGTAAAAACTTGATGACATGATGGTGTGGCCCAGGAAGTGGCAGAGAGTGAACCTTCAGTAAGTGCCAGTAGTTCCCTGAAAGGCCCCAGGTTATAAAGTGGCTCATGTACCCCACAAGGAGTCATGGTAACCACAAAATTTTGGAAGACACATCAAATTGGCAGAGTAGTTATATCAGGCAAGGGGACTTAGGGTAACTTCTAACTTTTTTATCCATACTGTGTATATCATTAAGATTTTTAATAATTTAAAAATAATTTTAGAAAGTCTTAGAACATGATGTAAATAATTATCATCATACAAAAGCTCTGATCTTGATCTGAGTTTGCCAACAAGAGAAAACACTTGGGAAAAGACTCCTGGACCTTGGTTAACTTCAAAGGTCCTGGATCCCCTCTGGGACTGACCCCTGCTGAAGGTCATAATACCGACCTTTCACCATCCACTTAACTTTTTTCACATTATGTTCTCACCTGTTGGTCCCCAATCTAGAAAACACAGAGGACAAATTCAGGATAGAGGATCACCATGTGCTGGCCCCTGGGTAGAGCTCTCTGTGCAGACTGTGGTATCTAATCTTCTCATATCCTCTGAGGAAGGTATCACCTGGTTCCACCTTATCAGTGGGGTCACCTCCATGACACCTTCCCTGAACATAAACCCTCTACTTGCTGAGAAAGGTGAGTTTGACAAGCCTCATGCAGTAAGCATCAACCACTCAGGTGATGGAACAGGAGACTCAACTTGTAAGGAAGACACAGAAGAGAGTGCACATCACCAGGGACTGACTCTCAGAGAGTGCCATGGTACTGTTGCTCAGAGACAGGGTATAGGTAGGGATGGCCTCTTGGACGGAATGGGTAGGGTGTAGAAAGTTGAGAGAAGAAAGAGAGCACACCACTGAAAAGTGTGGTACATGCAAACACATCAAGATAGGACCGAGCAGTTCAGCTGCCGGGACTAGAGGGGACCAGCCAAGTATATCACATAGCTGACAGATATCACCCATGAAAGTGACAAGAAAAGAGTAAAAAATGAGAAGAATTAACTCAGTCATGGTATAGCCAGAAAACACACAATTTAGGAAAGGACTGGAAAGAGAAAGAGGATCTTAAATTCAGTTCTTGGACTCAAAAATACAACTAATCCTCTGGGTCCTGGGTCAAAGAAAGTCAAGGTCTCACTCTAGGCCTCTCAGAACTCTGAAAACTCAGGAAATTTCAAAATCCACAGAGCCACCACTTCTTCCATCTTTCAAGCCAGAGAAACTCTCTCCATGTGCCAGGTTGTGTGACTATGGCCACAGTGGTCCTCAAGGCAAAGAGCAATGAGAAGAGGTTTCAAAGTTATAAAGTATGGTCTCGTGGGCATGTGCCAACGCCTGTGCGTGCATGTACACACACACACACACACACACACACAGAAGCTTCGCAGTGGTGGGCATCGTCTGCTATCAATTGAGACAACAAAGAGACAGCATGAAATGCAGCCAGCAGATGGGAGCCCACTGAAATGTCAGCCAGAAGAAATAGCCCACGTCTGAAAAACAAAATTCCAGTTTAGCAAAATCCTTTCCTTCTTTCCCCTTCCTCTGAGAAAAATTCCTGTGGAGGCCCCTGGAACTCTGGCAATCCAAGATGAGTTATTTATTCTGGACCACCACACCATCGTGCATGTTAAGTACAAAAAGGAAAAATACTTTCAGATTTGGAAACGGGGTTGTAGTCGCAGATGGTGCCTGAACATGCATAAATTTGGTTGCTGTGTGAACAGATGGAAACTTGAAGGGAAAAAATTTTAAAAAATAAGAATTCTTTAACATTCATCTGCCAGACCACTCCCAGGCTAGAGGAGAGGGAGTTTGTCACTTGACTAGAAGGATCTTGGTCTTCCAATCTGAAGGATGGGGCTAAGAAATTATTCCATATTCAATGGTCAGACCAACCTGGGTTTCAGTCCTGGATTCTGCCACTTACTAGCTGGGGGATGTTGGCCTGTTATTTCACCTGTTTCCTCCTTTGAGCAAGGGAATCATGAAGAGGACCTCATAGGGGTGCAGTGGAAATACAGAAGTGATGTACACAGAGCACCCATGCGTACCTAGTACAGAATAAGTGCTCTATGAATGGTTGACTCTCTTGGCAGGTATGGAAGAGCCTTAATTGCCATATAAAACTCAATGTAGCTGAGGCACCAAAAAAGCTTCCAGTGGTTGATCCTCAAGAAAAGGAATGTAGAAAGAGTGAGGAAATGGACTGAACCTCCCACTGACTTCTCTTTTCTGGAATACTCTTGAGTTTGATCTGAGGAAGAGATCCAAAGGCATCCTGCTTAGTGAAAACTGACATCAAGCCAGGGCCTGTCAAGACTGTGCCATGATGGACTCTGTAGGCAGGTCTAGTGGGAAGGTCTACAGGGAAGAACGAGGACGATTCAAAGGGAAAGTTCTGTTCGTCATGCCCATAGAGCCTTATGTAGGAGTCAGGTGTGTCCTCAGGTTGTGCTCCATGCTGGGAAGCCTACCTGTGGTAGACAGACTGCAGAACTGTCCACAGTTCTCTCTGCCTCCAGGCTTCTTGGCACAGTGACTACAGAGTGACTCCTATGAAGAAATGGTGTCTATCTCTGTAGCCTGACACCCTGACCTGCACTGGCCAGAAGAAAGCAATGGAAGTGCCCTGATGTGCCCTTCCAAGGCCAGGTCGCCATTCTCATTGGTTTTTCTGCCTTTACCAGCAGAACAAGCCTGGCCTAGCTACTGGAGGAGGAGACACATGGAGCAGTAAAGTTGGTCCTGTAGGTCTAGCTGTGGACCTAGACGTGAAAGAAGGTTAGTGAAACCACTAGTCAGTCTGCAAGTGACCACATGCACATGAGTGAGTCTTGCCAAGCCAGGCTCAGGTCAGCAGAACCACCAGGTGACCCACTGATACATGGGCAAAAATACATGTTTACAATTGCTTAGTACAGAGATTTGATGTTTGCTTGCCTTCAAGAATTTTTTGAGGCAATCAACACTTACTTTCCCCTTTCATTAATCTCATCCTCTATGATGTGAGATACACACACACACACACACACACACACACACGTATCTTTTTTTAAATCCACAGTTTCTAGTTCATAACTCCCTCCTGAAGGAAAGCCATAGAAACTAGAATTTCTGTTCCCTAAGACAGATCATAGAAATTCTCATCTTCCCCCAGCTTTTTGTCTAGGGTTTGGCCATAAAGATATTCTCTGACCTGCTTTCATCTGACAGGAGCTCATAATACCCACTTCATTCCCAGAGGGTCTTGTCTTGTACTCTGGAGGCAGGCATGCTTCATGGAGAGAACAAGAAGTTTTCTGGACAGACAGGCCTTGCTGGGTTTTCCCACCCAGTCTATTAACAATCATGTCTATGCAATGAAGCCTCAATGAAGACCCCAAAAGGACAGGGTTAGGCAAACTTCCTAACATGCAGATGTTGCTGGAGGGTGGTGCATCATCCAGAGAGGACACGCAAGCTATGTATCCCTTCCCCAATTCCTTGCCTTATATATCTCTTCATCTGTATCTTTTTTAATACCCCTTTTAATAAACTTGTAAACATAAGGATTTCCCTGGGCTATGTGAGCCACTCGAGCAAATTAATCAAACTTATGGAAGGGGTTGTGGGAATCACAGTCCATCAAATATGTAGGTAAAAACAACCTGGGGCTTGCAGCTGGTATCTGAAGTGAAGGGGAGCAGTCTTGGGATCTAGCCCTGTCTGGAAGTGGACACTATCTGCAGGTAGACAGTATTGGAACTGACTTGGAGTAGAGGACACACAGCTGGTGTCTGCTGTAGAACTGATTGCTTTCTTTGTTATTTGGGGAAAAACCCACACACATCTAGTGTCAGTGTTGGTTGTGGTGTGAAAACAGAGGAAAAACAAGTTTGGGGTTTTTTTGTTTTTGTTTTTTAGTTTTTGGGAGTTTTTTTGCCCCTGAACATCCTCCAAAACAGCTCCCTTGCTGTGCAGAAAGCAGGGAGAGGGGAAGGTCTTGGTAGAAGGTGAAAACTATAATTTGAAACTCAGAAACTGTTGATTCGAAGACAAGGAGCTCCCTACTCCACAGACCATGGTGCCAGCACATAGTTAAGGGCAAGGCACCAGGCATTTGAAACCTCATAGCTGGCAGAACTGGTTCCCTGATGAATGGTGGAAATGCTAACCATGTTCTGCATGGAGACAATGGAAAGCTCCCGGCACTTAACTACTGGTCTGGTGCCAAGCACCTACATGCAAAGGAAGTCTGCACAGTGGACCTAAGGCGTGGGCGGGAGGCTCTACAGCTACCAGAAAAGCCGGCTCCTGCTACTTGCCCCCCCACCAACATGGCTGATGCTCTCCAGTAAATGCTCCACCAACTGGCCCCACGTGTCCTATTGTAACATAGAATATGGACCATCCCAGCTCCAGGGGCCTAGCAGGACTCTGACTAATACCAGCCTGAATAGCTGTGACCCTTCATGCAGTAGGCTGAGCCAAGCAACATGGTGGGTTCTATGAGGCAGAATAGGGGTTCTGAAAATCCTTCCCACTCCAGCCCTGGGCAGGCCATCTGGACCATCTAAGGGCTCCACAGAGGAGATTCCCAACACAAAAAGAAGGGACTACCTTCCTCCACTCTGCTTTTAAAACTTCCCATGTTTGTATCAACTGAAATAATTTTTTGGAAAATCTTGCCTTTAATTTCATTAATTGTGGATGTTACTTTCTTCTAGAAACATTGAACTTTCCTTCCTCCACAATTTATATAACGTCTTCTGAATCACTCATGCAGGGTGCTTACTCAGGCATACCTGTCTGGAATGACTTTCCCCTACTTTTCCATCCAGTAAATTCCTACTCTTCCTTCAAAAACTGTCCAATATGTCGTAGGTTGGCCAAGTATAACTCAAGGACCAAATCCGGTCTGTCCCTTGTTCGGTAAATAAAATCTTATTGGAACACAACCACTCCCATTCATTTATATATGGTCTGTGGCTGCTTCCAGGCTATACTAGTGGAGACTACATGACCCACGGTGCCAGAAATATTACATGTCTAGTCCTTTGTAGAGGCCTGCTTGCTTCGGTCCTGCAGCACTGACCTGGAGTCTGGCCCATAGAAAGCACTAGAAGAAAATTTCCTGAATTAACAAATACCTGAGTGAACAAGTGAGTGAATGAAGATGTTACAGGTGCCACAAACAAAGCCCATGTTTTTAATTTCATGCAGTTTGCCTGAGATCTCAGTGGCACTTTCTGTTGACCCCACATGTTTTGGGGTTTCAAAGTATACCAACAAGAAAAAAGACATCCAGGCTTCAAGAGGAAGGAACCTTACTGTGGTGGAAATTGTCTTGTGGCAACCTCAGCTGGTCTTTTTGCTCCACTGTTGCAGAAGAAACCAGCTGCAGGCAGGAATTGCTGGCAGTACCTGCTCCCTCCTCAGTTCTCCTCATCAGTAGTTCTCTGCTCTGGAACCCTCTACTTCTGCACAGGAAGCCTCCTGGACATTCTCATGCATGTTCATCTTTGGGACTGCAAGGGATTTAACACCCCAAGCAACTCCTGGCTGATGGACAATAAGCACCCAGCAAAGAGCAGAGAAATTCTTTCCTCTTCTCCTGTCTCAGGTGACCAATTCTGATTTGTATTCTACTCAGTGCTTCATAGGGTCCATAGGAGAAAGAGCCCTGGGTGACCACAACAATTTCCTTCCTCCTCTCTTTACCTTTAGTGGCACACTCCTGTTCCTGGTACCACATCCGGCAAATGGATCACCTGCACACAAGCAATTGTCTAGGGCTCTGCTTTCTGGGGGGATGTAAATCTTGAACACTTGGCTTAGACAGTCCCACCCTTATGACAGGACTTGTCTGATCTTTAGTATATTTATTACTCTACATCTGGAAAAAGGATGTATGGTAAATCAGTTTCCTGGAGCTGCAGAGACGAAGTACGTCACATTGGGTCTCGTGAAACAATAGTAATTTATCCTCTCATAATTTTGGAGGCCAGAAGTCCAAAATCAAGGCATTTGCCAGTCTGGCCTCCTTCTGAGTCTCTAAAGCAGGACCTTTTCTGCCTCTTTCTGCTCTCATAGCTGCAGGCAGGCCTGGGTTTGTGGTAGCATCACCCCAATCTCTGCCTCCATCTTTACCCTGCCATCTTCCTTATGTATATCAAATCTCTTTCCGCTTTCTCTTCATGACACCAGTCATTGAATTGAGGACCAATTCTAACTCCAGAATGATTACATCTTGAAATCCTTAGCTCAATGCTATCTGCAAAGACCATTTACAAAAATGGTCCCACTCATGGGTACTAGGAATTAGGACTTCTATATATCTTGGGACACACTAGATAAGCAGTTTTTGCTAAATTTCTTGGATTATAAAGTTCTTTTTTCCCTAAGAGTAATTCTCAAGACTGGTGCTTCTCAGAAAAATATGTGTGAGCCTGTGCTCTCCCAGAGGACAAAAAGCACACCCACCCAATTCAATGCTGTCCAGGAGCAGGTGAAGCCTGGAATGGAGTTTGGGTCACCAAGTAAGCTATGTGCAGACTGCCCAGGATAGAGAAGAGCTAGGAGAAGTGCCTCTGATGCAGGACCAAAAGAGAAGCCCCACAGGCTTGTCCATGATCCCTTGAGGGCATCAGAGAACAGAGGGGCTGAGCCTTGGGCTGACCTCCACCCTGAACCCAAAGTATTCCCAACTGTCACAACCTGGTTGCTGGGCCCAGTTCCTTCCAGCTGGAGGAAATTCCTCATTAGTCCTGACTGAGAATTCCACGGTGGACCCTGCCAAGCCCTCCACTCCACTCCCTGAACACTTGGTGAGAAGACTGGTGGAGATATATCAGATGATCTGAGTCATCCTTGGCAAACTGGGACAAGAGGACTAGGGATATACTCTCAGAAGTACTCAGGGCCATGGCCTTAGAGCCAAGCCAGATACTTCTCTTTTGGAGCCAGACTATGTCCCCAGTGGCCCTACAGGGGCACCTGTTCAGTGAGTGGGATTGTCCACTCTCCCAGTCCTCAGAGTTCTTGCCCCTTGGCCCGAAGCCTTCAGGACAGGTGTCAACATTGCCCCAAAATGCTCCAGTGAGTGACAGTCTCCAACCTTCTAGTTAAACTATGCAGTGAGGATAGCTTCAAGGCCCATCTGCCAGTCCAGGTGCCAGTATGCCCTGGCTCTTGGCTCATGTCACGCAATGATAAAATTGTCCATGAACTCTTTAAAATCTCTGCAGGACAGTGAAACATCAGGTCATGGTCACTGAGCCTCACAGAACACTGGACTAGGCCAAGAACTTTCAGTAAACCACTTGTGAAGGAGCACATGACTTCAGCTTGCACACAGATCAGCTTCTTCCTCCCAGGGCCTCCCCGCTGAGGGCTGCTAGAGCATCCCTTCTCCTCAATCAATCCTCCTGACCCTGCAACCTCCCCTGATTTGCTGGCTCACAGAGAGCAAGATCTTACAAAGAAAGGGGACCAAAGGCCTCCACATACACTACAATACATTAAGATGGAAAAGGCAATGTGGAGAGCATGGGACCCTTTCCAAGGAGTGAGTTCCCCACAGAATCTTGTTAGGCGTCAGTGATGGTCAAAGGGAAGTGCCTTACTCTCCACTGAGCCTCCTCCAGTCACTGACCAGCAGGGTCTTGTACACAGTAGGAGCTTAGCATGGGTATGCTGATCCTCTGGATGTGGCCAGCTCATTGATTTTCCAGGTTCTGCCTCAGAATGCAGCCCCAGATGGATCTGCTGGCCCCTCTCACAGAAAGAGAACCCAACGCAGAGGAAACAGACATTTGTATTGATTAGGTTTTCACTCCTGGCCCAGCTTGTGAGCAGCAAACATTTAATTTCTTGTCTCACAATTACATTAAAAGGCAGCTAAACCCCTATAAGCTTACATTTGGCATTTCAGTTTCTAATCCAACAAATCGCCTTTTATCCGCCCCCCTCTCTCACACTTGCGTGTTTGCACATGTTGGGTTTCTGCAGCAGGCAGGACAGGCAGGGAACCAGGCCCACCTCCCATGTCTGGCAGAGGACCCCAGGTGTAGGCCACGGAAACCTCCACATGTGGCAGGGCAGGAGGGCTGCATGCCTGGCTTCCTGGGTCCAAACCCTGAACAAACTTTGATTTGCAGGAATTCTCAGGACCTTCATACTCTGCAGCTTTCCAAAAAAGTTATATCTAGAAAAGAAACCTTTGATTGTAAAAGTCCTAGTCAATGTGAGCCAATGAAAGAGAGACCTGTCTGCCACTGCAAGGGCTCAATGGCATCCCATGGTGAAATCCCTGTCCTTCCCTGGTGAGCAGAGCAGCAGAATAGGTGCTGAGCAAAACCTGGGATCTCCCTTCAGGACGGTCAGAGCCAGGGGAAGCTCTGAGCCACCATAGAGGCCAGACCAGAGTCAGAACATCCTCTTTCTGAACCCACTGGAGTCTTCACCACTGTGTGACCTCAGCCCAGTCTTAACAGTCTCTAGGCCTCCCCCATCACCCCTGGGATACAAGTACAACAAGGATCATATCAGTAGCCTATCCAGTCATTTCTCTGTCACCAAAAGCCAATTCCTTAGGGAAAACCCTACCGACATTCAAGCATGTTCCCAGAAGATACCACACCATTGTGGGGGCACTGTAGTCTGGTGGTGGCAGTCCATCAGCCTTGACCTGTGCAGGGCTGCCTGTGCCAGCTCAGGGGCTCCTTTGCCTTGCCCCAGTGACTCACAAATCCAGGCCCACTTCTCTTTCCATAAAAAATGTCTAGTCCCTTTACTTCAGTGATCCTCTCTTCCCAGCACCTTCTGCACTCTGTCCCTCTTCCTTTCCTATATCTGGCCTTCCTTCCCTAGACAACTGGTTGAAAAACTGGGAAAGTTCAGGTTCCCCCCTGTCAGGGTGGGACAGGCAGGATCCCATGACTGTGGTCATGTGTGCCTAAGGCTACATGTGTAGTCTTACAGGCCTGCATGCACTCTGAAGGAGCATGGATGCCCAGGGCTGCCATTACCATTTGAACTGCCCACACCCTTCCCTTGATCTGGAGGTAACTTCTCATTCCAAATGAAGGGTTCATTTCAGGGCTTCCCATCATCAACCCCTAAAACCCTATGACCTGAGCCAGACCAATTACTCCTTTCCTGAAGCTTTTCTCACTGAACTAGGGAAGAGAAACCATGTGACCCTTCTGAACTATGTCACCAAGAGCTTTCAGAGGAGGGATATGTGAGAAGGAAGAGAAGCAGGCAGGGAAGACTGAAGCCCAGGACCACCCTGAGCCTGGTCCCAGCTGAGCCTGAGGCTCAGCATCCTCAGACATGCAGCTCAGCTTGTATCTACTGGGCTTTGATGCTGTTGGGGAGCCCAAGCTGCTTCCTCTAACACCCTCACCTTCCTGCTTCCACCTACCAGCACAGCTGGGAAAAGGACCGAGGAGGCAAGTGGCGCCATTCTCACCAAGAAACTTCGCCAGCCCAGGTTCTTCCATCAGATGCAGTTTTCCCATTCACAGGATGGTCCTAAGGTACTGGGTGGTCCCTGGATGCCTTCCAAACTCAGAGTGCTACAGAGCTTGGTGGTCCATGGGTGCTGAGCCTATGCAACCCTGGGTCCCACATCGCACTGCTGTGGGGCCATAAGTAAGTGGCTTCACCTCTCTGAATCTTGGCTTCCTTTCCTTCAAACTTCAGAAAATAGGGACTCTGATGGACTCGGAATTCTTCCCTCAGAGTCCAAGGACAGGATGAGCTCAGTGTGTTTAGCACAGCACGAACTATGATTCTAAACCCCCACCAGGAGCTGGCAGTTCCCACAGTCCAGACCATCCTCTTTCCCAAATAAAGGAGCCCCAGAACTGGTGCAGTGCCTTTTTTAAAAAAATTTTTTTAGTTGTAGATGGACACAATGTCTTTATTTCTTTTTATGTGGTGCTGAGGATTGAACCCAGAGCCTCATGCATTCAAGGCAAGCACTCTAACCACTGAGCCACAATCCCAACCCCATGCATTGCCTTTTAACTGAAATAGCCATGCTCACACACCCATGCTCACTCATTTGCTCACACACATGCACAATCCACAAACGTGTACATTGTCTCTCACACACACTTATATATGAACACACACACATGTTCACATGCACGCTTACATGTTCATGTGCTCATACCAATGCAATTCATACTCTTTCACACATGTGCACACATTCACACACACAGACACACCCACCTGCCCTCACACACACATATATACACACATGTTCTTTCAAGTGGATGCATGCACACACATCACACATGTACACAATCATACATAATACATTGACATTTAATGTACACTCAAACACTCACATAGACTCAAGAGTACATGGACTGCTCTGCCCCTCAGAACATATTTGCTTTCTTTTCAGCCAATAAATCCACTTTTTAAGTCCCCAGATGGAAGGACATTGGACATCATCAGATTGAGACCTCAGGTGCCAAGTCCCAGCCCTGGAGCCAGATTTTATGACCGAGTTATAAACCTCTGATAATGGAGGTTGATGGTGGAAGTGCAGACATAACCTGAGCAGTGGCTGGCCAGGCAGGCCACGCAGGAGGCGGCTGGAGTGGAGGCACAAGGGCTGGGGCCCCAGCCAGCTCATAACTCACAGGACACGCAGCATTAGGGGAATTATGAATGTCAGCCCTAATGATTTTCTATCCCTCATATAAAAACCATCATATATTCTTCTAATATCTGGTCTCAATTTCCTCTCAAATTAATGGTATTTCCATCCGTAATGTATGGATTTGGTTTTCTGCTTGTGCTGTCCAAAAGCAGGAAAGGAGCTGCAGTGGCTGGCTCCTCCATCACAGGGGGGTGGGGCCACCCTCACCCTTTGTTTTTTTATTTTTTCCTTCACTTCTTTGTAAATCCTCGAATTCATTATTCCTCCAGATGCCTGCAGAAATGCTAGATTCACTAAGAGGAAGAAAGCAGAAGGTCTCGGTCCCCAGTTCGGAAGGAAATGGGGTTTCCTGGTCACCCACAAATCCTGATTCAGCACCCAGGAACATGCTATCAGAGCAAGAAAGGGCCCTAAGGAGGTGTGACTGAAGAAGCTCCTTCTCTGGTCTGAGACCTCAGGACTCAGGAGAACAGCACTCAGGGTGCCTCCCTCTGATGTGGGCAGGGGAGGAAACTGGCTAATCCTGGGGCCAGAGCACTTTAGGACAAGTAGAAGTCATAATTTGTAGGATGGAGGAGTGACAAGGAACCCCTGGTGAGGTACTCTGTGCGGTTAAATATGGCCATTTTCTTGACTTATTTTTGAAGTTCCAGGAAATGCATAGACTGAAAGTACTGGTGCCTTACTGGCAATGAGCGAGCGGTCACTAATCTTAGGTTGGGGTGGGATCCCTGAGCAGTGTGAGGACAGGACAATGAGGAGTATGGGGTGCCCCTTTTTCAGACTGCAGGCTGCACTCAGCCCCTACCGCCCTGTCCAGAACCAGTCCCACATCCTTGTAAACTGGCAGGCAGCAACAAGCCAGATTCAGCCTACAAATGCATAGCTTTTGTCCTGTATGTTTCATTTTTAATTACTGGAATTCATTTTTAGAATTAAATTTTCACATACACACTAGATTTTCACCTTCTCTTGAACCATTGGAAGACCTTAATTTAGAGGTTTATATCATGAGCCCTCCCAGCCCAATGGAGGTGGCAAGTGCCCAGCAGCCCATGGACACATCCCTGGGGACCACCCAGAACTTCCCCTCTCCTACCCAAGAACCAGCAAAGGAAGGGCAAGCCACAAGGACCTGAGGCAAATTCTGCGCATCCATCTTCCTTCCTTCCCCTAAAATTGAGTGTGTGCTCCACAACCCAACTTGTCCTCATGGGCACACTATATACTTACCTCTCACCTTCCCCTCCCCCAGCCTCCTGTGTGGAGCACCCACCATCCTATCCTGAGCCTGCTTCTGTCATAGCCTCTCTCAGGCAGCCTTTGCAAGCCTCCCAGCTCCCTCCTCACGGCTAACTTGCAGTCAGGCCTTATACCCAGCTTACGATCTCCTAATAATGCATAAGACAGACTCTTCAAAGGACACTGATTCTCAGTTTTGAGATCAGAAGATATACCAAAACTCTCACAGGAGGAGATGACAGACCCGCCTTTCAACCCAGACCTGAGGGCCAGCTCCAGGCCCTGTGCCCCAGGCCTCCACTCCCTGCTTGCTCATGCTTCTTTTCTGGCTCCTGCCACTGTGCACCAGTTTCCTAAAAGTCAGCCTCTAAGCCTCACCAGAAACACCACCAACACCAACCAAGCCCCTCCCCTGGCCCAAGCCTTGCCCAGGTACTTCACCTGCATGATGACAACTGGACTTCCCATGTTCTAAGGACAGAGCCACCATCATCCCACTGACAGGTCATGCCTGGTCAAAAAGGCTGATGTTTCTCCCATCACCTCTGGCCGGACTGCAGCTTTGGAGAGTGGGCAGGTGCAGCTGGGAGACCTCCTGCTCTGACATCTCCCAAGCCACCTGGTCACTCTTCAGTATGAAGCATAGCTGTCTCCTGTTTCTTTACTAATCACACTGGGGGAAAAACCCCAACACAGAGTAAGTAGTCAGTGCAGCCTCCAGGCCACTTGTGTGTGAAAGCTGAGGTGGGCTAATAGAGTGCCATTTTTTAAGTCTTTACATAGCTAAAGAGCTGAGACCATTCTGAGATCTCTTGTAAGGGCACAATCCCTTTCACAGCAGCTCCCCCAAAATGATCCAGTCGCTTCTCAAAAGCCCTACCACCTAAAATACTGTCACTTACAGGGTTAAGATTTCAGCATGCAATTTTGGAGGGGGACACAAACATTCAGCTATAGCACCCTCAGGAGGGAACAATGAGTCACTGGTCTGTCCAGGGTCCTCCAATGTGCCCTGGGACTCTGGTGTTCACAGCCTTTTGAGTATCCCCTGTCCATGCCAGGTTCCAGGTACAGCCCGGCTCCCCACAGACACCATCAGACCGCTTCTTCCTCCACTGTTTTAGTCCGCTTTTTGTCACTGTGACCAATACTTGAAAAGAACAACTTAGAGGGGGAAGCTTATTTTGCTTGTAGTTTCAGAGATTTAATCCATGGTCGGCTGACTTCATGACTGGGCCCATGGCAGAAGTTTGTGGAGAAGGGGTGCTCACTTCTGGCAGCCAGAAAGCAGAAAGGGGAAGGGATGGCAGGGAAGATGAACCCTTTCAGGGCACACCTCCAGTGGCCCACCTCCTCTAGCCATGTTCCATCCACCCACAGTTACCACCCTGTCCATTCAAACTAGGATGGACCAATTAGGTCACAGCTCCCATAATCTAATCATTATATCTCTGAGTATTCCTGCATTCATACAGGAACTTTTAGGGGAAACCTCATGTTGAAACCATAACACCCACCCATCTTGGCAGAATGTGAAGATCAGAGACTAGCTAGCCTCCCCAGTTCAGTCTGAGTAGCTGGCCCACACTCCTGCACCCCCTCATCCATTATTCCCAGGCCTAATCCCCAAGGAAATGCTTTGAAGCTTACAGGAGACTCTCCTTTATCTTCCAGAATAGCTGCCAGGAGCTGCTGGTTGGGCCTCAGGGCATTGGGGCCAACTGTAGAGAGTCCCCTGCCCAGTCACTGCTGTGCCTCCCACTGTACCCATTTCATTCTGTTTCCAGTCACACCGGTCTCCTTGGGGCTCTTCTGAAAGGCCATAGTCCCTCTTGCTCGGAAACTTGGAACACCTGCTCCCCACCCCTGAGCCTTCCTATCCCTCTATTTGCTCATGGCTCTCAGCCAGGGGACATTTGGCAATGTCTGGAGACATTTTTGTTGTCACGACTAGGGGGATATTACTGGCATCTAGTGGGTGAGATCAGGGATGCTGGTAAATGTCTTAAAACATACAGGATCACATCCACAATGAAGGATTGTCCAGTCCAGAAGGCCATAATTGAAGTCAAGAAACCCTAGGCCCAAGCTACTGTTCAAGTCCCTGCAGACCACCTGTCTAGCCCTGCTCATCCTCTTGGACCCTAGCAGGCATCCCCTTCCCACACAACTCCCAGCACAGCAGGTGGACACTGAGGACTGGAGTAGCCAAGAAAGCTTCCCAACGCCAGCTGCTATAGCTGCCTCTGAACTGTGTAAAGGGACAGGAAGTCGTGCACCAATGCACAAGATGGGTGGGAGCTAGCAAGTGGAGGCAGGAGGTAGGACCAGACACATATGGACACTTAGAAAGGGTTCTGCTGAGGGTCAGGAACCTGTCAAAGGCTGAGAGGCCTGTGCAGCTCTCCCTACCCCATGGTAGAGGAGCTTCCCAGAGAGGAAGGTGGACAGCAGGCTCAGCCTCCCTGCAGCCTGGGCCCTGGGCAGCTGGCCACTTAGGATCTGCATCTCCTCTGCCAGTCCTTTAAATCTCCAGGCAAATACTCACCACCCCCAGGGAGCCTTCTTGGCATGAAGAAATACTTGCTGGAAGGGAATAGAGAAGAGAGGTAGGAGGAGGGAAGGTGACCCACCATTCTCCACATCCCACATGTGTCAGCCAGTTTTCCATCACTGCAGCTAAATACATTGAGAAACACTTTAGAGGAGGAAAGATTTATCTTGGGTCATAGTTTCAGAGGTTTTAGTTCACAGTAGGCTGGCTCCAAAGCTAAAATCTCACGGTGGAAGTTCATGGCAGAGGAAGTCTGCTCACCACACGGTCACCAGGAAGAAGAAAGAGACAGAAAGGGGTTTGGGGAAAGACAGAGTCCCCAAGGGCATTCCCCCATTGACCCACTCAATTGTAGGAGGTTCCATCTCCTACGGTTTCTACCACCTTCCAATAGCCAATTCAGCTATAAATTCCTCAATGGACTAATCCATTGATGAAATTAGAGCTTTCATGATCTATCACTTCCTCAAATTCCCACTGAGGATGAGTCTTTGAGAGACACTTCACATCCAAAGCATAAACACATGATTTTATTTTTCTTCTTAATTCAGTATTTACTGAGCACCTACTATGTGCAAAGGTCTTTACTAGGTCCTTTGGAGACAGAATAACTATACTTGAAGAGGAGAAAGTAAGTTAGTTTCATGGATCAAAGACATTTTCTAAGAGATATATTGTCACAGTAATACTATAAAGTGTCTCTGCCAGACACTGTCCTAAGTACATGTGTTAGCTTATTCTATCTTACAACAACCCTACAAAGTATGTATTGTTATTATTATCCTTATTTTAAAACTAAGAAAGCAGAAGCACACACTTAGGAGGCTAAGTGGTTTGTCCAAGGCCACACAGCTGGTAAGTGGTAGAACCTGGATTTGAAACTAAGTGTTCTGGCTCCAAATCCCAGGCTGCTAATTCCCATACTCAGTGCCTCTTAAAGGTAACATCTGTGCATGGTCTTGAATGACAGTGCTACAGTATGGATCTTGCATGTCTCCCAGAGGCCCGTGAGTTGAAGGCTTAGTCCCCAGCCAGCAACCCAATGAGAAGGTGCTGAAACCTTCGGAGGCAAGGCCTAGTGGGGGAAGTTAGGTTACTGGGGGTGTGCCACTGAAGGAGATATTGGAACACTGGTCTCTTCCCCTCTGTCTCTTTGCTTTTTAGCACCAAATGTAAACAGGTCTCCTCCACCACACATTCCTGCCATGATATACTGTGACACCACAGGTCCAAGGTAATGGAGCCGAGTGACCATGAACTGAAATCACTGAAACTGTGAGCCAAAGTAAACCTTTTTCCTTATTAAGTTAGTTCATATATTTTATCATAGTGATTGAAAGCTGACTAACACAGATGGGTAAGATTTTGACATGGAGCCCAGTTTGCAAGAGAGAAAAAGAGAGAACCCAGAGAGCAGAGCCAGTGTGGGCAAGGGTCCTGAGATGGGAAAGTCCACATATGGATGCATCTGAGTAGGAGACAAAGGCTCAGCCTCTCCAAGAGAATAACAATGACCTGTTCTGAAAGAACTGTCAGCAATGAGGCTTTCAAGGGCCAGGGCCTGACTGTATATGGTGCCCCCATGGGACCCTATTCTCCCTTCCCTGATTTACCAGTGGTTCCTGCCATAAGTAATAGCCACAGCAGTGACACTCATCACCTGCAAGTGTTCAGCTGAACCTGTCCTTTGAACCCTCAGAACAGCTTGACCATGGGGGTGCTGTAACCATGCCTGCCTTACAGATGAAGAAACTGAGACTCAAGCAGGCAAAGAAACTTGCCCCAGATCACATAGCTGCTGCACTACTATCCAGGACACTTGCTGTGTGCTCTCAGGCTGCAGAGCAGGACAGGACATTCCAGTGCCTCTCTCTGTCCTGCCTCCTGGGATCATTTTGAAGCACCCAGCCCACCCAAGTCTCCCCTGCCTGTGCCCACCCCACCCCCTCACAGCATACAAAGCCAGGCCACTGCTCACAAAGCTTCTCACAGCCTTAATAGCTCCAGCCTGCAGAAATGGAGCAAACTGATGGCCGTGTGCATCACTTTTATGATGCTTATAAGAGAGTCATAATTAATTTCCCAAATGCACACAGGACTCAGGGGATAGACTGGGTGCTATTCACAGATTGCACAATCGAGTGCCGGTTTTAGGCAAATGAGGAGTGAGTATTATTTGCTTTTCTAACTACTGCCTGGTGCATTTTGGTCTTGATGATGGCATTTCCAAAGCAATTTCAGAAGCAGATTAGAGAAGTAACATTTTTAATCTTTAGCAAAAATCCAAGATGCAAGAGAGACTGTAATTTCTATTTTTTTAGCACTGTGTTTTCTAGAGTTAGGGCAAAATGCGGCACAAAATAAAACAACAATATCACTTAGTGTGTAAACAGCTACATTATCTCCATTTACTCTTACTCAGTGATGCATGTCCCCTGACTCAAGGAAGCAAAGAAAGAAGTCTACTTAGTGACATCTTCCAGGGTGTGCTGAAGACCACCAATCACCAGGAAGATCTGGGACCCACGGCAAGCCCCTATTCCACCCCTGAACCCCACTATTAAAGACACACTTCTCATGCGGTACACATTCTCCAGGGACAGTGAAACATAGAAATTTAACTTGGTGGAGGAGGAAGGAGAGAGAAATTCAGAAGGGGAAAAAGGTCATAGCATTGTGGAAAATAAAGACAGTCAAGCAGCCCATATATGGCAGGTGCTGGAAGGACAGGTACAGTGCCGAGAGCAGCAGGGTAGAAAAGCATGAGATGAGAGATCAGCAGACACCCATGACACTGGTGGGGCCCAGCCCCTCTTCCTCACTCAGCATTCACCATCTAGCCAATGCATATCTTCCAAACAGCTGTCTCCGATCACAGGAGCAAACTAGATCAGTGTTCAGAGAACAGAATAGATGGGCACTGGCTTTCATTTCCTCAAGTTCAGCCCTCAACCAACAATGAACAGAAGCCAGTGGACAAATACCCAGCTCCCTGGCCCCTCAGCCTCTCTGAGTTGTATTCTACAGCAGCTCCCAGGGAGCCTTAGCCAGGTAGAGCATCAGTTGCCCAGTGCAGTCATCTCTTTATTGGCTTCTTTCCCATCACTGTCTCATTCTTCCTCTTCCCTGACACTGCTTCTTGAGATCAACTCCAAAGTCAATTCCTTGTATTGAGATTTTTCTCTCTGGGTCTTTTCATGGAATGCAGCTAGAAAAAAAAGCTCTCTCATTAGCTCATTTGGGGCAACATGCTCATTTTTGAGCCAGTTTTGGTGGCCAGAAAAGTAGAGCACTGACTAGTGAGACCTGGACCCTGCATCCACTCTGGACCCAGGTGGAGAGCTTAGACCCCCTGAAACACATGGGCTCAGAGTGGAAGGAGTTCCAGAGAGGAAAATTAGAATGTTGCCAGGAGAGAATGAGATGGTATATAGCAGACCAAACAGATGTTTGTGGTAACCCACATTGAGAGGGTAGATATGAATTAAAGTATCATTCAGGGGCATTCTAGCCAGAATGTATGTGAGCATAAAGGCTGGGACTGAGGTGGTACTGAGCACAGGAAGAAATCAGCAGGGAGCAAAAGCCACCCACAGAAGTTGCTCAGTCCTGGGGCAGGACCATAAGAATTCCACCCTATTACCCCACTGTTCAGATAACCCTTCCCCAAAAGACTGCATGGCTCGTCTGCCCCATCTAAACTGGCATACAAATTCATTGTGAGGGATTTCTGCATCTCTCCTATAGTTTGGATAAGTGTCCCCTAAAGGTTCATATGTTCAAGTCTTGGTCTCCAGGGAGGCACTATTGGGAAGCAATCAAGCCTGTAAAAGATGAGGCAGAGCCAGAGTTCTTTAAGATATTGTGGCACGCTCTTGAAGAGGTTTATGGGACCTCAGGCCCCACTCACTCTTTTGCTCCCTAGCCATGAGGTGAGCAATTGTGTTCTACCACATGTTCCCACCATGATGTGCTGCTTCTCCACAGGCCCAAAGGCAACAGGTCAAATCAATCATGTACTGGAACCTCCAAGACCGTAAGCCAAGGTAAAACTTTTCTCTTTACAAGTTAGTTGTCTCAGGGTATTGATTATAGTACAGAAAGCTGACTAACATAACCCCCTATCTCTGGCTCCAACGTTTCTGTATCCCAGATTGGAATAAGAAAGCCCTCAGGGCATGGGCTCCCTGGAGGTATATGAGTGCAGGGAGGTTCTTGCCAGATGTCTCATGTCATTTTACATAGAAAAGGGTACCCAAACCCTCAGACATACTGCTGTTTGCATCACTAGGCCCTGCCTAGTAACAGGAAACCTGGGAAAGTCTTTCTCAAAGTCTCTGCCTTAAGGCTCCAAATTCTGCAGAATGTTCTCATATATGCACAAGATGGGCAGGAGGTGTTGGTGTGATTATGCCATCAAGAAAATATGAGAGAAAGGATTGAATCAAGTTGAACAAGGGTCTACCACAAGACCTCTTGGGCCCTCACTACATGATTCTATCAGTCATGAGGGAAAGCCATGACATGTGGTGTTTCCCAAACTTATATGACCTTGGAACAAACACCTTTCTTCAAACATCCAAACCAGAATTCAATGAAAACCACTTTGGAAAATGCTCAATCAGCTTCCATTCCCCAGGGGCAGGCTGGCCTTAGAATTCATTCTAGATATTCTGACAAACAGCCCCCCTAACTGTGGTTCACACTCACCTGTCACCTCCCACCCCCAACCCTAACAGAAAATGAAAAAGCTAGGTCAGCAAATCTGATGCTTGAATAAACCACTCCAACTGCCTAGGCAGAGTAGAGACCTGTGTATTGCCATGTTGAAAAATGACTTTCCAAAATATAGTGTGTCCATAATAAAGAGACTACTGTGGCTGAGAGTGAGATCCATATAACCCTGTATACATATTAATGTCAAAGATCACCAGCAGTAAACATCTCTCGTCGTTAACTGGATAGGACATCTTATTACAAAAACTGCAGCAGAATCTTAATTGTTTGCTTTCTAGTCCCACTATTATAAAAATTTGCTTTAAAGGATTTTTTTCTTGCTTTTTGCTTTTTGGTGTGCAGCACAGTTGTCTAATGGCTCATCTCATCCCCGATAAGACATTATCCTCACATAATCATTCTTCCAGGAGCATGCTGGGTTTACATTCTCTATAGTAGGTACATTTCTCGCAAATTAAGTGCTGGTGATATATGTCTGCTTGTCTAGTGGTGTCACCGTAAACAGCCTGTAATTGTCACCTCAACACTCCCCAGGGACACTGCTAAACTGACTGTGTGTCATCACAGCATTTTGTCTTGATGAGTATAGGTCTCACAAGTCTATGTCCTTGCAAATTGAGGAGTGCACAGAGAGATTCCCCCTCAATGCAGCACTCTCCATAAGAATCTGCTTGGGGGTGTTTTAATCTCTCATTCAGGGTCCCACATTTTCAGTTCAAGACCAGATGCTGCTTAGCCTCTTGTGATCAGACCAAAGTGTCTATATTTGGTCTCTTCAAAGCCAAGTATAGATTCTCACCCAGCCTTGCAAATAAGCAGGGAATTTACCAGCCCACAGCCATATTTACCACGCTGCTGCTATCACTCATGTTTACAAGATACATTACCATTTTCAAACTTTTTCATATTCAGTATTTAACATTTAATTTTATCCACATTATAGGTTTTGCAGACAAGGCCAATTTCATTATTTCTAAGGTACAGAGGAGAAAAAAGGCTCAGGGATAGGTGGGACCTTGCTCAGGGACATTAGGGTATAAGCAACAGGAAGAGAACAAAACGCTAGATTAGTCCTCCTCTACATCCTCAAATACTTTTGCTGAAGAAGTCAAGCTGGGCTCAGGGACAGATGAACTGGACAGGTGGGACTGTGAGAACTCCACATTCCAGCAAAAAGGAGAGTCTAAGTGCTTACAGGCAGCCACATTATGCTCCTGGGCAAGGTCTGAGTGCCCTCATCTTCTCTAGAGAAAAGAAAGATCTCTCTGCCATGGGGGAAGCCAGATACCTACTGATAAGGTGCTGGCAGGGGGAACTGAGTATAGCGCCAAAGGCCTCAAGGTACAAGATTTTGAGAATCTCTTGTGGGGCCAGGGATGTAGCCTTCCTCTCTCTGGGCCTGCAGAGAGAGGTCATGGTGAAGAGCGAGGCTGATAAGTGCACAGAGCCACAGGAGGTCCCAGTTTACTTGCAGAGTGGCCCTGTAACCACCTCTCTGCAGGAAGGCCTCCAAGTGTTCCTGTTCCAATCAATAGCTACTGACCATGAACCCTGGACATTACTCTTCAATTCCTGATGCAAGGCCAAGACCCCTATTCTTCTGGGAAGCACAGAAGAATTCTATGGATGTGGGTCAGCTTCAGCAGGACTTGTAATATGCTGCCTGTTCACTCCAATGGCTAACTCCCTCCTCACACAATTCAGACCCTGGGAAGTATCACATCAGTCACTGAATCCTGTGGGCCCATATGACCTATGCCCTGCAGCCCACTCCAGCCAGTTCCTCAAAGTCCTTCTGGGCATAAGTGAACTCAGTGTTCTACAAACCCCAGATCCCACCTAGAGTCCTGTCCTTGATTACTGGATGGGAGTTTTCTGTGCCCATTACCCAATAACCCCAGGGTCCTGCCATTCTTGTTTTCTTGCCTTCAGTGTTCTCAGCTCCAGCTATAGGGCTCCCCCTCTCCTCTTCCCAACTTGACTAGACCCACAGTCACAAATTTTGGCTCATACCAGACCTTGGTGGTCATTTTGTCAGGGGATGTTTAAGGACTATGATTGGCTTTGAAGTTGGATAATCCTGATTATGAATTTTCCTATTCAGCTATATGACCTTGGGCAATCTCCCTAACCCTGAACCTCAATTACTTTGTCTGTAAAATGGACATAGTTTATACTTCCAGACTTCATAGCTGGAAAATAGGTTAACATTGGAAAATATTAGACCCATAGGATAGCTCGCAAGGGTGAGGTGAGTTCCCTTTCCAGCCTCTCCTGAGCAGCCCCCCTCATTAACATCTGAGCTGATACCTAAGGGTGGCTCTGGATCTTTCTGAGGCTCATCTTGGGCCTAAGCTCTCCCTCTATCCTACTCCAAGTCATGTTCAGCCCTGGCTCCTAGGAGAGCTCCACTGAGCCAGTGACACTCTCATCCCACAATTGAGCCATGTCAAGGAGAAATGACCATGGGGATCTTTAAATGATGTGACCTGTTACCTTAGCCTAATTAGCACCAAACTCCTGCACAAAATCACAAACTCTACCCTAGTAAGTTCCTAGCACCACCCGAGCCCCACAACATTGCAGAGTTAGAAGATGACTTGACGACATTGATGCAACCCCTACATGTGCTGCTCCCATTTCCGCCAGCTGAGACTGAAGCCTGCTGCAACCTGATTGTCAGCCCAGGCCTCTCGCTATAAAACTATTCTCTGCCATCACCCAGTACATGACTCTTGAATTCTTGGTGCCATTCCTCGCCTCTACACCCTTGATTGTTCTAAATGGTCAGAAATGCCTTCTCTTATATTTTTCACCTGGTATATTCCTAGTTATTCCTTATTAGGTTTCTAAAATTTTGTTTGTTTGTTTTTGTAGTGTTATGGATGGAACCCAGGGCCACACACATGCTAGGTAATAGCTCCACCACCCCAACCTGCTCAACAGGGAGCAGTGAGCCACATGTGACCAGTGAGTAGTTGAAATGTGATCGATATGAGTCAAAATACACTGCACATGTGATATCAACAGATTTCAAGGACTAAGGATAGACAAAAGAATGTAAAATATCTCCTTAATAATTTTTGTGATGATTATATGGATAACATTTTTACTATATTGAGATAAGGAAAATATATTATAAAAATTAATTTCATCTATTTCTTTCTCCTTTATTTTCAAATATAGCTGCCAGAAATTTTTAAAATCCACATGCACTTGGTATATTTCAGAAATTTGTAAATCCCACATGCAATTGGTAGTATATTTCTTTGTTTAGCATAGATGTGGTAAAAAATGACTCCAGAGCCCTCAGCAAGACTAGACAGTGCATACCCTGTGTGTCTCATGAGGAATTTGGTCTTTAGCCAGCTGTAAGTCACTGAAGGGCATCTGGGACACAAGACTCTTGCAGCTCCTGGGGGTACAATAGTCAAGAAGGAGAGCAGGATTCCTCCATTTATAGCTAATGTTCTGGTAGGGAAGTAAGATCACAAGCAACTAAACAAGTAAATGAGCAAGGCATTGTCAGATCATGGTTTACAGGCCCGTGTTAGTCAGCTTTCCATGACTGTGACAAAATACCAGAGATAATCCACTTAAAGGGAGGAAAGATTTATTTTGGCTCATCATTTCAGAGGTTTCAGTCCATGGTTGATTGGCTCCATTGCTTTCAGATCTATGGTGAGACAGAACATCATGCAGGGAGCAAGTGGTGGGATAAAGCTGTTCACCTCACAGGAACAGGAAGCAAAGAGAGAGAGAGCATGGGGTTGGTGTCCTAATATCCCCTCCAAGTTCATGTCTCAGTGACCTAACGTCCTTACACTAGGCAACACTTCTGTAAGTTTGCACCACCTCCTAATAGCACCATGGTCTGGTGACAAGGCCTTTATCATATGGGCAATTGGGAGATATGTGAGATCCGAACCAAAGCTGGGTGTGTTGATGCTAAAAAAATAAAAAGGGTTGGGGATATAGCTCAGTGGTAATGTGCTACTGGTTTCAATCTCCAGTACCATAAAAAACAATCCAACTGATGGTCATTAAAAAAAACCTTGGTGATGTGGGACAGAGTGATTTGAGAGCCTTTTAACTGGGATGTTCAGGGAGGTCCTCTCAGAGGAGGTAGCATTTAAGCTCAGTCTAAACAAAGACTTGGAGCCAACTAAGCAAGAAGTTGCACAGGAAGTGCCACAAATGACAGTGCCTGGCAGGGGTGAGGAAATGAGAAATAGACATACATATTCAGCTTTGGAATATTTTTGAATCAGAGTGGACAAGGCTGATAAACTAAATGGATTCTTATTAGAATACATCCCTTGACTTTACAGAAGTCTCGGGTCTCCAGAGGAAAAATCATCCAGGGATACTGCATGATTCTTTCCTATTTTTAGGTAGTCAGGGTAACTAGGGTCCTGTCCACTTTCTGGTTGTGACTTTGAACTAACCTCTCTTCCCTCTGTGTTCTCACCTCTGAAATGGAATAAAATCCCTGGGTGGGCTCACTCAGAGCAGGGTCATGAGGACCAAGTAAAGCAACAGCCATGGTAATTCCATTAACTCTTAGCCACTGAAGGGGGTCTCCTCAGGGCCTGGGACGGTGGGATGGAACAACAGATTAAAATTCTACATGTAAGTAAGAATGCAAAATGTGTTAAAATAACACCACACACAACCTACAGGGAGAAGACAAGACACTTTGGAAGGACTGTCTTTTAATCTGGGCCTTGATGCCCATCTCATGGCAAGTAGAAATGAAGGATAACACTGTCATAGGAGGGCACAGTACATGCAAATGCCCAGAGGTGGAAAACAGAGCACATGGTCTAGACTGGCCTTGGCAAGGCATCATGATTGCACAAAATCACAAATATCTCCTGGGAAAAGTCTCTTTCATTACCCAAGATGGCCCCTGACTGGTTCCCCAAACTCTCCAAAACAGTGCCAACAGCTTGTTGGTAAGAGAAGACAGCACCAAACATGTAGATGAGAAATGTATAATGAATAAACATTATTTAAAGGGATTGTGTAATGACATGAATTTTTCAGTGGCAAAAACAGTCGAGAACTTATTAAAAAATGCATGACTTTCATATTTGATTATAAGTCAAGAACAGCCAAAAAGAAAGAAAGTAGGGTTGCGGGGGGTGGCAAAAGACACCAGCAGCCCTGCAGACTGGAATTAATGAGGTTGTTCCTAACGGCGAAGGAGTGACATGGTGATTAGTTAATTACTATTCAGCTGCCTGTAATTAATGCACAACCGAAATTGGTGTACAATGAATTAAACTACCACATAAAGCTGCTACCCAAATTGAGCCGAGAACCTTGATTACTGATTGAGGAGGCTATGACTGCGCTTCACCATTGTGATTTCAATAGTGTCTCCCTCAGACATGTTGTGCAACTAGTAGAAGAGTTGAGCTGACGAAATCTGCTGCCTGGAGCAGCCTGTGATCCTGACACTCACACTCTAGGCAGGATTCCCATCACAGAACCGGGCTCTGACTGAGGTCCAGCCCCAGCATCTGATCCAGGCCCTGGCCTGAAGAAGGTTCTTAATGCCTGTGCAGAGAAGGAAAACAGAGGACTGGAAAGAGGTGGTATGGGACGGAGACAGGAAAGATACTAAGAAGGAAGACAAGAATCTATTTTCTTCTGAGAGTACCACTGTCATCCCAGGCTCCAAGTCACCCTTGTCCTAGAACCACTGCAACCAGAGTAGATATTATTGTAATAGTCCAGGCACCAGAAACCCCTCCAGTACTTTCTCCACAAAGCAGCCAGAGGGATCTGTCATAAAGTGAAATCAAACCATGATATTCCCCTGCTCAAAACCTTTCTCTGGATTTCTATAAGGGAATAAAATTTACTCTCCTTGTGACTTAACTAAACCTAGGGCAATCTGATCCCCATGGCCTCCCTATATCATCTCCTGTTCTTCCCCTCATTATATGGCTCAACCATCCTGGTCTTTCTCTGCTACAAAATCTCCCTGCTCAAGTCTTCCCTAGGACCTTTGCATATGCCATTCCAGCTGCTTGGAAAACTCTCCCCCAGTGCTTCCCAGGGATGAAGTCTCAGGTCAAAGATCGCCATCTCTAAAAGGCCTGTCCTGTCTAAACTAGACCCACCCCCACAACAGCATGACCACCACTATTCTCTCTTACATGACTATTTCCCTTATGGCATACCCTTATGATCTGGGTATTTTCTTTAGGTATGCTGGTCCTGTTTATGCTCTTCCTCATCAGAATACAGGCTCTATAAGGGAATGAAAGAACTTTCTCTCCCATGTGTACCCAGGGTCCCAGGACTAGTATTGAACAAGGAAAGGAGGCAAACCTCAAAGAACACATGTGTCAAGAAGGATCTAGTTTAAGTAAATGACTGGGGGGTCAGAGACTGGCTAAAACCCAAGATAGCCCAAGCTTCTGATCCACACAGAGCCTTTACCACTCAGCTGGTCTCCTCAACTTCCAACTGTGTGGTGCTGGATGTCTCTGGGGGTAGCTTCAGACTTCCCCTCTGAATCCCATCCTCCATGCCAAGACACGGCCTCCACTGAGTCTTCTTCCCCACAGTCAGGTCCTGATAACTGGAGTCTGTACACTATGCCCATGTCAGAGGGTATTCCACGGCCTGTACCAAACAGCCCTGGTACAGACCCATCCTCTGCTCTGCAACCCATTCAGAGTGGCCCAACACTGGCTGGGTTCACCAATGATATCTCATGCATACTAACTGTGCTAGTAAGAACCCCTATGATTAAAAGACAAGATCTAACTCAAACGAGCTCCGTCAATAAAAGGAATTTATTGAGTCACTGTCTAAAAAGTCCAGGAGTAGCCTCAGGCATAGCTGGATCCAGGACTCAGTGATGTCATCAGGACATCATCTCTCCTCACTTCTCAGTCCTGCTCTCCCCTATGAGTTCATATCTCTTAACCAGGTTCTCCCTAAGCAAAGGCTGTCCACCTTTGTTGTGTCATTGACTTATATGTCAATCTGGTAAAGCCCATGTATTCCTTTTTAGAATAATATTTTAATTCATTACATATATATGTGCATATATATGTACATATGTGTGTACATGATAAAATAGATTTATTCAATTAAAATATAAAATGTCTTAATTCATAATAAAATATATGTATAGAATAAAATATACAGAAAGGAAAACAATAATACTGAAGTTCTACCCTTGCACTCAAGCCAGAACCCCTGCCCTAAGCGGTGCTTTCTAATAGCTGTGTATCTACATTTTCCACAGCAACACCCAAAATCCCAGGTTTGCTCCTCACTGGCCACCCTAGGTCACATCCCCATCTCTGAATCAATCACAATGGTAGAGGGGGATCAACTGTGCTGATTGGCCAGATCTGGGTCATGGGCCCACATGGAGATAGAAGGGTAAGGTTGGGTCTAGACTTCTAAACCACAGCAACTAGATGGGAGATGTGGCCCCAAAGTAACAATGGAGGGAAACACAGATGCCCACTGGCCTGGAGGCAAAGGATTCAGGAGGAAAAGGCAGAATGTTTGCTGGGAGAGAGGCAAAAAGTACAGGGCTGGTGTGTAATGGGTCCCTCACAGCCTAGGTGGTAGCTGCTGTGTCCTGTTGGGAAATCACAAGACTCAGATCTAAGTTTCAGTTTCCCAACCTACCAGCAATGACTTTGGGCAAGTCACTTCATCTTTCTGCTCAGTGGACAGGCTCTGTGGGCTTGAGCCAGTTCCGAGGTCACCCTGGGGCCCTGTAGACCAACTGCCCTCAGGATCACCTTTCTCTATGTGGCTCACATATAGGGAGGCAGACCCCCACCCCAACCTTCATCCACAGAGGAAGAAAAGAGCTACCTCCATTCTTCAGTCGAATGCCACACATGGGGACCAGAGGATATAAATTTAGTCCCCAACTCGGTTCTCTGGGAGACAAGCAAGATCCCAGGACACACTGCGGCTGTGAGTAGTGAGAAGAGCGGATCTTTCCCTTCACCCTGGTTCTGGCATAGTGGAAGAGAAGTTGTGGTCTCCTTCCCTTCAGCCTTAATAGGAAACAACAATTAGCCCTAAGCAAAAACCTCATGGAGGTCCTGGGAGGTGGAACTTGGCCTTTCGATAAACTGGGGACAAGAATCCTGACCTCCTAAAGTTATCCTAAAATCACACAGACTTATGGTTAAGTGATCTCCACAGAGTACTCCAGCCATTCAAGACTGATAGTGGAACTGGTCCAATGAAGGGGGAGGGTCTCAGGGCTTGGTCCTTAGGCACCCTCTGGGCACTGTGCCCTCATTAGCACCATCAGGCCCTGGCTTCCTTCTGCTATTGTCAAAGCTCTACAGTCACTTCCAGCTCTCTTCCTTGGTTAGAGCCAGAGCCCATTTCAGGCCAGAACTGCAATATTTCCCAAGGAGGAGATTAGACATTTTTTTCTAGGTTTAACTCCCCCAACCTCTCCTTCAAAAGCCCACTAGTATGCTCCCATGCTCTGCAGAGGGACTATCTCAGTCTCCACTGTCTCCTTCCACGGAGAAGCAATATTGACAGGGCCTACAGGATAATGCTGTGGGAAGGCCTGAGGGAGCCGGCTTCTGGGGGCTTCCTTCCTTCCCTCCTGTCTCTGCAGGGGCCCTATGGGTCATGATCCTGCAGGAGAAGAGATTTCTCAGCCTATAGATGGGGTAGGGAGCAAGGAGCCCAGAACACAGGGCCCATGCCCTGGTCCCATTCTGCTATTGAGCAGCTATGAGACCTTGGGCATAGCTTTTTACTTCTCTGGATCTCAAATCTCTGGATCTCTTATTCCTATCCTGACAGACCCTCAAGGGGAACTCACAGCTCAATGTGTAAGAGATACCCAGTGGATGCCACTTTAGGTTATGTCCTGGAAGCAAATACCCTGCCTGGACCTGAAAGGCTCAGGGACCTGGCCAAATGCTCTCACCTCTGCCTCCTACCCAGTTGGAGGGAATGGAAGATGACCTCAGAGGAACAAGGGACATGGAGTGTTCTAAGGGCATAGACTCACCTGGTCTAAAGAATGGGAATAAATACCTGTGGTTCAGTCTCTCTCCCATCTGAATAGCATGGCAAGGCACCTGGAGCCAGGCAGACTGGCTTAAAGAGCTTCACCTTCGCCTTAAAGAGCTCTCCATTCAGGAAGTCTCCAGTGACTCAGAGCTCCTAGGACAGTGGATAGGATTCAGTCCTCTCATCCCTCCAGGACCTGGTGACATGGGCCACATTGTTAAACTACTAGCTGCAATGGAGGCTGCAATGAGGAGTTCCCAGAGGTTCTGCCTGGGCAGTAGGGAGTGGGATATCTGCCATGTTCCTAGGAGCTCAGACGAGAGATCCAGAGGGGTAGCATGAAGTTAGGAACATCCCCAGGGGTACAGTGGGGGAGAGGCCACAGAACCACATCTGTGACTTTAATTTTGTTAATTTTTTTAGATATACATCCAGTAAAGTATTTCAAGTGTCCAGCCTAACTAATGGTGTCCATAACCACCATTCAGATCAGGATAAGGAATATTTCCAGCACCTACTAGGTTCCATTCTGACCCTATCCATTCACTGACTACACTGCCTGTCAAGCTAACTTTATAGAAGTATTCTAACTTCTATTATCAATTAGTTTCACTTGGTTTTGAACTTCATGTAAATTGTTTTGTTTTGTTTTATAGACACTTCTCAAAAAAAGAAATATATATGACCAACAAATATACAAAAAAGTTCAACATCTTTAGCAATTGGAGAAATACTAATCCAAACTACACTGAGATTTTATCTCACTCCAGTTAGAATGGCAGGCATCAAGAATATGAACAATAATAAATGCTGGAGAAGATGTGGAGGAAAAGAACTTCTACATTGTTGATGAGATTATAAATTAGTGCAACCACTACAGACGGTTCCTCAAAAGACTAGGTGTGGAACCACCATGTGACCCAGCTATACTTCTCTTAGTATTTATCCTAAAGAATTAAAGTTATTGAGCCAGGCGCGGTGGCGCAAGCCTGTAATCCCAGCATTTAGGGAGGCTGAGACAGGAGAATCGTGAGTTCAAAGCCATCCTCAGCAAAGGCAAGGTGCTAAGTAACTCAGTGAGACACTGTCTCTACATAAAACACAAAATAGGGCTGGGGATGTGGCTCAGTGGTTGAGTGCTCCTGAGTTCAATCTTCAGTACCAAAAAAAAAAAACAATTAAAGTTACTGTACCATAGTGATACACACATACTCATGTTTATAGCAGCACAATTCACAATAGCCAAAATATGAAACCAGTCCAGGTATCCATCAATAGATGAATGAATGAAGAAAATATGGTATATATGGTATATGGATTTTATTCAGCCATAAAGGAGAATGAAATTATGTCATTTTCAGGAAAAATGGGTGGAACTTGAGACAGTTATGTTAAGCAAAATAAGCTAAACTCAGAAAGTCAAAGGTTGTATGTTTTCTTTCATGTGGAAAACAAGAAAAAGAAAAAGAAAGATGTGGGGGGATTTTCATGAAAACCAAAGGGAGCTAGTAGAGTAGAGGAAAAGGGCCAGGGGAACCAAGGGAAGAGAAAGGGGAAATACTGGGAAATGATACTGACCAAAATTATATACTGACCAAATTATATTGTTATATTGTGTGCATGTATGAATATGTAACAACAAATTCCACCATTAGGCACAATTATGTACCAATAAAAAATAAGGAAAAAATGGTTTGGTTTGGGTTTTTTGTTTTTGTTTTTGTTTTTTTGGCCTGGCTTGATGTTTTTGAAATCTGTCTGTGCTGATGCACCCAATTTGTTTATCCATTCACCATCTGATATTCATCCAGGTGTTTTTCCAGTTTGGGATTATTACAAATACAGTTGCTATGAACATTTTGTTTGTCTTCTGGAGCACATAGTCATTCATAGTTCCTAGTATCTATCTAGGAATGCAATTGATGTGTTATATGGTGTACATGTGTTCAGCCTAGAAGAAAATGCAGTTTTCCAAAGTGGTTGTGCTATTCTATATCCCCACTCACAACAAATGACAGTTCCAATTGCTCCACATCCTCACTGATACTATTTTCAGGCTTTTAAATTTTAGCTCTTCTGGTAGATATCTCATTGTGGTCTTGTTTTGCATTTCCCTGATGACTAATGGTGTCAAGGATCTTTTTATGTACTATTGCTCATTTGTATATATTATTTTTTGAAGTGCCTGTTCAAACGTTTTAGCCATTTTCTTGAGTTGTCCTATCCATTGTTTATAATAAATCTTCATGTATTCCAGACACCAAGTTCTTTGTCAAATGTATGTACAGTATCGTAAATATTTTCTCCCTGTCTATGGCTTGCCTTTTCAATTTCTTTTTGGTGTCCTTTGAGAAACAGAAGTTCCTAATTTTAAGGTAGTTGGTTATCAATCTTTCTGTTTATGGTTAGTTCTTCCAAAGTCCTATTTAAGGGAATCTTTACTTTTCACAATACATGACTTGAAATTTATTCCATTCAATCAGCACTGAGTATGTCTCTTTATGAGCAAATCACCTACCAGTTGTTCCTGAGGTTCATCCTCCAACTTCCATGGGCAAAGGAGTCACCTGAGAAGTTGGATGAAGTGGCCAGTTCCTCAGATGCACCCTTGGAGATTTAACCTTGGCCTCCCCCTCCCCTGCTGCTCTGCTCCCACTGTGCTTCCAAGAACTCTGCTCAGACTCAGAGTTGGAGAGTGATGAAGCCCCATACTGAGCAAATGTGCAGACTTGTGGAAGGTTGGCTGAGGGGCTCTTGATGGTCTCTGTCTACACATAAGTTCTAAGGCACATGATTTGAAATTTCCAGAATTTCAAATTCTGTATTTGTTCTTCCCCATCCCCGCCTCCCTCCACTGTGTATGTGGCAAGGTGGGAGGAGGTTCCTGGAGACAGCAAATGTCCAGATTCTGCACAGTTTCTGGAGTCAGCAGACATGGGTTGGAGGCCTCTAACTCTACCACTCACAAACTTCCATTATGTCTCAGTTTCTTTATCTACGAACTGGGGATCACAATAATATATGCATCACAGGGTCACTAGATAAATTTAGGTGAGATAATGCATGAGACTTGCTTAGCCTAGTATGTAGTCAGTGTTCAATAAGTGGTAGACAATTTACTTTATTAGCTCTCAAGTAGAAGGATATTTCATGTCACCTTCCAGCTTTAAATAGCCACTTGTCTCAATAAAGATTCAGCTTTTCCTTTCAGGAGGATCCCAAGCTGCCTACTTGCATCCACACTAGAGTTCCACACCAATTTTTGGAAGAACTGGACAGTTCAGAGCTCCAAGTTCCAGCAGCCCTACCCTCCGGGCTTCTGTAGCCATTGCTTTTTATTAAAGTACCACTAGAACGGACGATGGCTCTGGCTCTTCCCACCCTAGAGCCCCCTGCTGCCAGACCATCCTGTTCTCAGACAGACACTCCTGTCCCACTCCTTCCCAGGCAGGGGCTTTGTCCTCATTAGTGCAGGTTCTGTTTCACTAATAGTTCCAGCTACCTACCGATGGCAATTTCAGCTATGAACCTTACCCAATATAATAAAATAGCCATCGCCCCAGGAAGGTAGTAATAGGGTAAATGCATGTACGCCCTTTGGATTTCAGAGAGCTCCTCTATTACTTTGCCAAAATGAGAGACACTTGCCCAAGAACCAGGGACCATGTCAGAGAATCATGCCCTGACCTGCCCACAGCATGGGGTCAGGGCTTTTCTGTCATCAGTAGCATTCAGTCTATGCGCGTGGAATGAAATGGATTAACTAATGACAAGTCTCCAATTGTCGTGGATTCATTCATGCATGCATTCAATTTCCATTCAGCAAGCATCATGGAGCAGCTACTGTTTTCAATCAATGTTTGTGATCAGAACTGAATTCTGTATGTAAAACAGAGTCACTCCCCCAGTCGCTGGTGGAGATGGAGTGGGAGTGTGAATTGGCAGAGCTGTTCACCTGCTACAGGGATGCCTTTTGTCTTCTCAAGAGCCTCAGAATCCACAATTACAGTGAGAAGATTTTTTCTGTTTTACTGATCTCACCCCAGTCTTCTCTGGCTTCACTGAACACATTCTCTGAACCTGCACTCTGGACACCTGGAAAAAACTGCCTGGTACAGGAACCTCAGTGTGAGGTTCCATCTCTATTGACAGCACTTCTTCCTCTGTCTCAGGAGCATCTGACCTTGGAAATTAGAACTCATGAAAACCCAGGCCTGGGCCAGGAAGTATGATGGATGGAGCACCCTACCCCAGGCCCTCTCTGTGCACAGGTTCCCAAAGATGAGCCTCAGAAGCATTCCTCCCTGCTCCCTGAATCTTCTCTCCTCTCATTTACCCTCCCCTCCTATCTCCCTTTCTTTGTCTATGTCTATCTCTTCTTTTCTTCTCTCCTTCTCTCACCCTCTCGGGCCTCAGGTGAAACAGGTTGCAATGTAATGCTCAAATCTGCTACAAAAATGCTCCCAGCCTACATGCTGTGGGATACTGATTCCAACTTCCAGTTGGTTTTCAGAATCCTCTCATATTCAGTGACCAAAGATGGGACAGGGACAGGTCCCATTCCAGAATTCAAAAGTTTCAATCAAAAGTAATGCCTAGCCGAGCGCAGTGATGCACTCCTGTAACCCCAGAGGCTTGGGAGGCTGAGGCAGGAGGATTGAGACTTCAAAGCCAGCCTCAGCAAAAGCAATGCACTAAGAAACTCAGTAAGACCCTTGTCTCTATATAAAATAAAAAATAAGGCTGAGGATGTGGCTCAGTGGTTGAGTGCCGCTGAGTTCAATCCCTGGTAAATGCCCCTCCCCACAAAAAAGACTAATGCCTATGTTGACCACCTCCTCAAACAGAATGAGTTTATTCTTTTTACTGTAACACCCAACTAAAGATAGCTTCAGCACCAAGCCTATGTGTCAATCCTTCCCCAGCAGACACTGTATTGCTATCGAACTTGAATCCTCAAGGTTCTGGCCTCCCCCAAGCATCTAAAGATGAATTCCACAGAAATTTCTGGAGAGTTGGGCTGGTCTCTTAACAGGCACATCTGTCCCTTTCCTCCCCAATCCTCTCAATACCTGGTCTCTCTAAACAGAAACCTGTTGGGATGGTGTCAGTGGCCAAAAAGGACAACATGTAGATTCCCCATCACCTCTTAGACCAAAGGTAAAATATGCCTCATGGTAGCAGCCCCCCTTTTGTAAGTGCTCTGACACTGTGAACCATGGCTGCAGTGCACAGTATGTTGGGCTATGTAATCATTACCAAGGCCCAAGTCAGCCTCATGAAAGCATTCTAATAGGAAACCAGAAGTGACCTAGCATATTTCACTTGGTCAAGGGATGGCCATTATCTGACTTAGCACCAGGGATCCATGCAGAAATGTGTCTCTCTGGATATCAGAGTCAAGTCCCAGGTACACTGACCTGTTATACATGGTTCCTTTCCCTAGGAAACAATAGCCACAGAATACTGACAAAATGTGCTTTCTTCAGTCACCTTGCCTCTCCAACTTTAGAAGCCCTTTGTTTTTTAGGCTTACCCATACATGACTCCTATATAAATCTGCCTGATGCAAAAACCTTTAACCGCCATGATGTCTGTTCCCTGTATGGTCTTTGAAATGCCCTGGTCATTGTTACACACATTCCTAGGCAGGAGGTATTGCAGAGAATGAGAACACAGCCAGCCAATGGTTGATGATTCTCCAACACTTTCCAGCACATGCCTCCTTTAAGCACTTTGTAATGCCAACTAATACGGAAAAAAATGGCATCTATAAATAATGCAGTCAGCAGACCTGAGGAGTCAGTGCTTATTCAGAAAGCTTTACTCCATGGCAGTGGGAGGAAAATTGGCCAAACCAGTGGGGGCTCCCCCAAGTACAGTGTTAAGAGCCAGTCTTCCCAGATGTCCTCAGCAAGAAGGAAGCAGGATCCATAGAGAGACAACATCCCCTCTCAGGAAAACAAGAGGGACGATGCAATTGTCATGATGTGATATAAAAACCCCGTAGGAACCATAAGTGAAAGTAATGAAACTAACCACTGGAGCTTATTGGGTACTTCTTCTATGTCAGATAAGAAGCTAAGAATTCTGCACTTAGCATCTCAGTAATCCTTTCATTTATACCATGAGACTATCACTAACCTTGTCTCCATGTTACAGCTGAGGATATTGAGAACCAGAAGAGTTAAAGAACTTGCCCAGTATCACAGAGTTAATAATTAAGAAGGCTGATAATACTTCCAAAATTCACTTGGCCCACTACCCTGTTTATGCCCTGCCCAGCAGTGTGTCTTCCAAGCCTGCTTGTGAAATGCTGGGCTAGAACATACCTCTAAAGCCATCTTTACACATTTTCCATCAATTCCAAGAAAGCTCCCACCCAGACACTGAGTGGGTCTAAGGTCTTAGTCCCCATAGTTCTTCTGACCTCCTCTGGCTTGGGTATCTAGACATCAGCCAAAGTACCACCTGTGCCACCATCCCAGAGCTCCATTCAGCTGAAGAATTTTCTTTCCTCCTTTATTTAATTATATAGACCATGTTTCCATTAACCTCAAAATCTGCTTTGGCCCCACACTCTAGTTAAGAAGTCAAGATGAAATTTTATTTACAGTCTTCCCCAAGACCAACCAACCCACTACAGCCCTTCTTACTTCTTCATTGCCAGCACAGGTCTGGGGGTGCCGGATTTCTAGTTGTGCCACCAACATTGTCCTGGGCCACACCAAAGCAAGGCCTATTATCCTTTTCCCTGCATGAAGACAGGCTGCCTTGGTTCACTTTACGTAGGGTACTTCCAGCCTACCCCACCACCTGAAGGCAATGAGGTGAGGTGCTTAGCAAGTGAGCACTTACCAGCAAATTGCAGAGAATGATCTCCCCTCCTGTGCATAAGAATTCTCACTCCATCAGCAATAGCTCCAGGTAAATTTTCATGAGTCTCACTTGAGAAATTATGTATACAAATCCCATTATTAGTGATGTAGTCCCCACCCCAATTTAGCTCTGAGAGCTCTCTGTGGGACCTCAGTCAATATTTGCTGAAAATCAAATACAGACCTTATTATGATTCAATGCAAACAATATACTGAACTCCACCAAGGCATGCCCCAGGCTCAAGAGAGGGAACATTAAATTAACTTGCATGAGTGTCCATGGAACAAAATGCATCTCCTGACCCCTTGCCAATTATCAGAACCCAGGCTCCACCCAGGCATTCTCAAAAACTCAAAGACTCCACTATACCAGCAGTGATTCAGCATCAACATACTTGTAAAATACTACACACAGAGGCTAGCATACTCTTGATATTCAAGAGAGCAAGTAAGCAAATGAGTGCATGAAGGAATGGAGAGACAGTGGACTGCGGTAAAGAGCACTAGACTTAGAGTCACTCACAAGATGTTTGGGTTCTATTTTCCTTTTCCATTTGCTTTCTATTAATTTCTGGCTTACCTTCAGAGTTTCAATTTTCTCATCTGTGAAAGCGGACTTTATATGCAGTAAGAATTAAGTGAAATACTATTTGTAAAATGCTCAGCACAGTGCCTGGCCTATAGGTTCTCAAAAAATAGTATTAAAAAAAATCCACTCCATAATAATGACAAAGTCACATATCAAAAACACAATTAAGAATTAGGAACCTTCAGCTGGGCATGTTGGCGCACACCCTGTAATCACAGCAGCTCTGGAGGCTGAAGCATGAGTGTTGCAAGTTCGAAGCCAGCCTCAGCAGCGATGAGGCACTAAGCAACTCAGAGAGACCCTGTCTCTAAATAAAATACAAAATAGGGCTGGGGATGTGGCTCAGTGTTTGAGTGCCTCTAAGTTAAATACCTAGTATCCCTCATCAAAATAAAAATAATAATTAGATGCCTTCAAGGCATCACCTATTTTTAAAAAGTAAACATAGAAAAGACTGGCTGAGACTACTCAGGATTGGTTTATAAGTTTCTGTGTGGAGGCGTCTCTGCTTCAAGAACATGCCAGTATGATAGGTAAAATGTAATTTTAAAAATTGTAAAATTTATCACTATCTTTAAAAACAAGGTAAACATTGCAAGGAAAAGAGATAAGTTTAAAAAAAAAAAAGTGGCAGGCTGGGCATTGTGGCACACACTTGTAATCCCAGCAGCTTGGAAGGCTGAGGCAGGAGGATAGGATCACAAGTTCAAAGCCAGTCTCAGAACTTAGCAAGGCCTTAAGCAACTTAACAAGAACCTGTCTCAAAATGAAAAAATAAAAAGGGCTGGGGATGTGGCTAAGTGGTTAAGCACCCTTGGATTCAATTCCTGGTACAAAAAAAAAAGTGGTAAAATTCCAGTGTCTGAACCCTTGGAAATTACTTTGTGAGGGGTAGTAGGGACTAAGAGTATCTTATTAAGCTAAGGGCATTACTGAAAACCACTGTGTGAACCCATTAGCTGAATCTGTGCCCCTAATTTATTAAGGGTAGCCAGGAAAAAAATGTGACCAACTGTCACAGCTGAAAGGGGATGCACTAGATGATAGACACATCTAGAACTAGAGATATATGAATGAAGTAGCAATTATACAATCTATATAACTCACTGTTGAATGTTATGGCTACATTGAAGACAGAAATGGCAACTCAAGTCAGCCAATTACTAACTTAAGGCACGGTTGATAGTCCGAAGTTGACCTTAGCAATGTTTAAAGTGATCAATCACCTTCCATATGATAGGAGAGAAGACCACGCTGAAGATGATACCTAGCATCTGATTATAAGAAAAGCAAAACTTCAGAAAAAACTGAGGTCTCCTATGCTGAAGTCAAAGTCTTAAAGGAAAAAAATAAATGGGATCCTGAGGCTTGGAGTAAAAAGATCTGGGTGATACTTGAAAACACTGAATCATCAGATTCCCCTGATCCCTCTCTGCCTAGAGTACAGAAAAGCATTCTAGTAATCCTTTCTAGAATAGAGTAGATCCCTTTGCCTAAGATCTATTAAGAGACTTTAATGACAACAAATCTCTTGCAAGACAATGTCTTCTCAAAATCTGCCCTCACCTTTCCTACTGGCCACTAGAACAATAACCAGGACTGAGTATCAGCAGGGTCCAACTGGGAAAATGCTGGCCCTTCTAAGGGAAGAGATGAGTTATTCACCAAGAGACTTGACCAATAAGAACCCATAGAAATCAGTAAAGTTTGCTTGGAAGCAGATCTTGCTAGTGTCAAACCAAGGGTGAATGAGAAAGAGAACAGAAGATAAGACTAGATAAGGAATTAGAACTTTGTTCCAGTACTGGAAACCAGTCCTAATAACCCCTAAAGCCAGTCCTAATAGCTCCCACAACCTTGTGGGGGAAATGCCCTACTATACAAAAAAAGTTAGAGATATGAGAGCAGCCTGATTGAAGTGTTAGATAAGGAATTCTAATCTTTTGATTTGGGGCATGTCATAATGGATCTATCACATAAGATTTGAGTTCTCTTATCCCTCAAAAGAATCCAAAGGAAATTACCTTCACAGAGGAGTTGGGAAGAAATGGGGAGGTGAGGAAAACTGCGGATCAAGGAGGCTTGGGCATCATTAATAAGCTCAGTGGTGGCTGTTTTCTCTGCTGATTATAGATCTTGTCATGGATCCAGGCTCTCTAGCATCCTGAAGAAAGAAAGATTCTGGAACAACAGAGTCATATAGCAACACTTCATCATCAGAGGCAAGGTAGACACTAAAGTCAGGATGACAACCAAGAGAAATTGACATACAGGAATACATGGTAATACCCAACACACCATGGTGTGACTGTGAACAAGATATATGTGTGACTGACAAAAATATTGATTAAAAATGGATAAAAATGAGCATAAAATGGAGATTACCCACACCAATAGGCAGTTACATGTCATGTCAGTTCTAAGATCCATCAATCAAAGGAGAGATTCTCTTAAGGAAAAGATCCTGCAAAGCCACAGGAAATGTAAACAATAGCAATTACCCCAGTGCTGAGAGTCCTAGTGCCTTCCTGAAAATACAGGCAAGCCTGTATTTTTCATATGCTGTTTGACGCAGCATCAGAACTGACCAGGGGATTCAAAGCACAATCACCCCCACCTCCATTAGAGTAAAGGTGTATGAGTGCAAACAATCAATGGAATCTTTCTCTCAGTGAGTTCAACAGGTCCACAGACCCACCAAGTGGGTCACTCTTTCAGTTCTGAATGTATAATTAGTATGTACATACTTATCAGCTAACAGTAAGAAAGGCCAGGCCCTGAAATTTCCCTGGGACCCCTTGACCCAAGCAATCAAAAATAATACCATATTCTGGATATAGAAAAACAAGTGTTATTTACAATGGCTTGAAGGATGTAGTAGTAGAGGGACTCCTTTATGTTTCTCCATTTAATCCACACATCTGAAACCTGCAAAACCCACATGAATTATGGTAGACAATGGTGAACTACCTTGAATGTAACCAGGTTTAGCCCTAATCACAGCTACTTGCTAAATGTGTTCTCTTTACCTAAATCAAATTAACAGAGCCTCTGCTATGTAGTTTGAAGCTATTAATCTAGTGATTTCTTTTTAAATCCTCATAGGGAAGGAGCATCAGAGGCAGCTTTTATTCAGATAAGATGGAAGACGGTATATATTCATGGACTTTTCCCATAATTAATTCACCCTCTTTTTTTCTATCAAATACAGCCCAAAGTGACCTCAAAGATCTGGACATTCCACAGAAAATCACTCAGGTCCACAACCATCAAGCAGAGTGTGAAAGGTATACTCTACAAAGATTACAAAGCCAATCACACTGGCCCAGTGGTCTCAGGCACATTTTTGCCACTTACACCTCCAACAACTAAGGAAGAGCACAGTACTTGGTAAGACTTTTAAGGTTCAAAAACAGCATGCTCTTCACTCAGAACACTGCTTGACTCATTTAACAAGAAATTTGGTATGAGGTCTAGAGCAAGAGAAGGCTCTATGTCGGGGCCATAATACAGTGTAAGCAGACCTGACGCATGGGTCATATGATTCAGCAGATCCTATGGTGCTAGAAATACCTATGAAAGATGAAGGTAGAGTCAGTGTGGAGTCTCTGGACAGCCAAAAAAGGAGAATTATAGCACAGATGTCTAAGGTTTTGAAGCAAGCTATGCTATCTGCTGCATTCAGAAAAGATCTCCTATCTAAACATTAGCTTCTAAAGTGAAAAAACTACACAAAGGCTGGGCCCCTGATCATGTAACATCAAGTTACTGCAAACAGAGCTTCCCATACTAGAGTGGGTGCTCTCTGAGCCAACAAGGCATAAATTGGTTGGACACAGCAACCCATAATCTACAGAATCTATAAACCCAGGACCAAGTACAAGCAGGTCCAAAAACACAAGCAAGCTATACAAACTGGTGACTCCAACTCTCCTGTGTCCCACCTACGTTATGTCAATGCATCTCCTACAGCTCACACTAATGGCCTCATTGAAAGAGGGAGAAGGTGATCTCTATAACCAGCTAACAGAAGAGGGAAAACCAGGAAGCTTCCACTTAGAAAGAGGGTGCAAGATGAGAGTGAATTTCTACTACACTACAACTACACTACCCTACATTTAGGGGTTGCCCTGAAAGTTCAGACTGTTTCTGGTCATCTACTTTTCATGAAGAGAGAAATGGCTCAAGGTAAGGATATAAATATATTCCTGGGCAGTGGGAATTGTCTGTTTTCTTGGTGATTTGACAGTTTCAAAAAAGCAAGACTGTAAAATAAGGAACAGAGAGATCTTGGCAAAAGTCACATGGATAGAACTATGGGAACCAATGGTATGGATTTTTGCTTCCCATGTCAATGCCCAGCATAAGCAGCCACTGTAGGGTGGGCATTGAACAACCCTAGGCAGGAGCTCCTGAGCAAGAGGTGTCAAGCAGAAGCATCAATCATCCTAATATACCTGCTCTATAAAAGTTCAGCTGGTATCAGAGGCCTTCAATACCGTGTCACCCTCAAGGAGAACAATAAGGCAATTTTATCATACTCTTTCCACCCTGAAGAAAGCAGTGATTCATCCTTTGAGGAATTAATACATGTTTCTGGTATGGCTTTGCCCATGTCTTGGCCAAGACTCCTAATGTATGATTTATTGCCATTGAATTCCACCTAGCATTGTCTTGCACCAAGTTACTCACTTATGACAAGGGAGGTCAAGCATACATAAAGCCCACTGAGCCTGTCATGTCCTCTATCATCCAGAAGTAGCCAGTTTGAGGTGTTAGCCTGGAGATGGCATTCTATAAGATTCAGATGCCGAATATACCTTTACCCTATGACATTATTATGGTTTATATATGAGGTGTCCCCCCAAAGCTCACATGTGATACAATGCAAGAAGGTTCAGAGGAGAAATAATTTGATGGTGGAAGTCTTAACCCAATTGATGAATTAATCCCCTGATAGGGATTAACTGAGTAGTAACTGAAGTGGTAGGATGTGGCTGGAGGAGGTAAGAATTGGGGGCATGGCTTTGGGGTATATATTTGTATCTGGCAAGTGGAGACTTTCTCTCTACTTTCTGATCATTATGTAAGCTGCTTCCCTCTTGCCACACTCTTCTGCCATGATGACCTGCCTCACTTTGAGCCCCAGGGAATGGAGGCGGCCTTCTATGGACTAAGACCTCTCCTCTGAAACTATGAGCCTCCAAATAAACCTTTCTTCCTTTACAGTTGTTCTGGTTGGGTCCTTTAATCACAGCAGTGAAAAAGTTGACTAAAACAGACATTATGTGATGTTTTATCTTCAATAGATAATATATGGATCAAAGAAACTACACATTGAAATGCCCATGGCCTAGCTATTTGTTACCCACAATGATCCCCACCCTGTCCCCCTACTTTAGAGGTCTTATTCCACTGACGGGGAAGTTGCCTGCAGGAGACACAGTAAAAATCCCACTAAACTTAAAAATCTAGTTGCTACTTGGTCATTTGGGGCTCCCCATACCACTAGGCCGTCAGGAAAAGAAAGGAGTTGCCATACTGGCAAGGACCATCAGAGAAGTAAGGTTCAAAGTTTAAAATGAAAACAGGAAAAAGTAGGTTTGGAATACAGATCCATCAGGACTTCTCTCGGCACCCACACAGGTCATTATGAATGGCAATTGTAGCAACCATGGCCAGAAAGAATATGTTCAGACTCCTCACCGGTGAAGGTCAGGCTGCTCCTCCAGGTAAACCTCCAAGACCTCTAGAGGTAATCTAGAATGGATAGCTGAGGATGAAGATTCTGAATATCCTTTATGGCCTCACGACCAACTGCAGCAGAGAAGACCATGGTTTTTCTTATTTATCTTCTTCTTTTAAATCTTTTACCAGAAGTTATAACCTATTATTCTCCATAACAAGATAGAGTGGTGTGAGAAGATTGGTGTGTACCTGCTAGCTTCCTCCCTTCCCTGTCCTACGTTCAGACCAGTCTCACTGGAAGCATTGCCTGGAAAAAAATCCCCTGTACTCCTGTCCTTCTCCAGAGGCTTTTCCAAAAAACCTTGCCTAAAACCATCTTTGTCTACTTTTTCTCTCCTTCTCACTCAAAAACAATGGAAAATATTTTTGAAGAGTCATGAGGATTGGGAGAGCAAACAGTCCTGAAATTAAGGTTCCAGAGCCACCCACTAAATGAGGAAATATCCCAAAAGCCAAGGTATCCCCCACATGAGTGAATGATCCATATTCTCACATAGGTGCATTAAGCCCCAGGATATTTCATAAAATCTCAGGGGAGGTTGCAAGGCTCAGATACTCTGACAAAGCCTGTTCACCGTCAAGAGCAGTCTCAGCCTCCCTTTACTGTCCCCTGAGACAGCACAGGAAGACAAACAGTGCAATCATCACACTGTGGCTGAGAGGAAACACCAGGCGGCCCCAGGAATAATGCTGAGAGCAGAGAGGGTGCACATACAGTTACCACAGGAGAACAAGATGAAATGTGTCAATGACAAAACCATACAAGCACCAAAGAGAAAGGAGAGAAGGGAACACAGTAGCACAGAGACGAGGCGTCCAAACTGACAAAGACATTACTCAGGGAATGCAAGAAAATCACCATAATTGCTTAAAATGAGAGAAAAATTTAATAGAAACATGAATTGAGTATAATTAAAATTCAAAGATGAAATGATAAAAGCACAGAATGAAATGGCAAAAAAAAAAAGACTAAAAGCCTTGGGAAACAAAATTAGATCCCAAATAGCATTATTATAAAGAAACAGACACTATAGATAATCCAATTACTGAAATAGAGAAAATTATATAATATATAATGGACGTAATAAAAATGAATACATGTAAAAAAAAAGGAAAACCATTAGAGAGAGACTGACTATTAAAAAACAGACAAAGACAGTTTATCTTAAGAATAATTGGTGTTCCTGAGAAGAAAACCCAACAAATGGAATAAAACATGTATTTCAAAGATATAATACAAGAAATTTTCCCTATATTGAAAAAAAAAAATGAATGAACCTGACAAAAAACAAAATAAAGCAACAAAAAGGAGTGCCAAGTGTTTCAGGAAAATTTGATACTAAAATCTCAACACAAAGACATATCCCATGCAATTAAGTTATTAAACTTCAAAGTTGAGAGAAATCTTCACACATCCAGGCAGAAACCTCAAATCACACACAACAGGAAATTCAAGGCAGATTCTGACTTCTCTACAGTAACATGCAGAGCCAGACAAAAGATATTAATGTCTCAGTATTTAGAGGGAAAGAAAAAGTGAGCAAAGAATATTGCACCAAGCTAAGATCATTCATGCGTAGAGGCAAGATGCACCCATTCTGCAATCATTAAATACTTCTAGAAATAGAACACAGGGACCTAATCTTTGGGAAAAACAGGACTATTCTCAATTAAATCCAGCCAATTAACCAGATGAACAATAAAGATAATAATAAACATAAACTGAAGAATTGAGTAAAAGACTTAGAAATGAGCTGAGAATTCATTTCAATGTAGATAAACACTAAGTAACTAGAGGAATTATGACTATAGAACTAAGCATGAAATTAATTGACCTGAACAAGGTAAAGTGGTACTGTAAGTAACAGCTCTCAAGGAACAGGACAGTAAAATGAGAGGGAGATCAGGGTGTCCATAAGTCAGCTTTCTAAAAAGGAGTCAATAGACCAAGTTTGAAACTTTTAAGCAATGACACTTGTAATAGTTTTCTAAAATAATGACTATAAACTCCTGATGTTTTTCACAATCTTTTTATTGTTAAGGAGTTTTCTAGTAAATGTTATTTTGTACATTTAAAAAAATTTTGAAGTTCTTTTCCCTTAATTTCATTTTCCTCCATTAATTTCTAGAAAATTTAATTTCTTCTACTAATTTTCTAGTAAGATTAAATGTAATACTTTACATTTTGCAATAACATATATGTTACTTTTTTGCATTTCTGGTTACATTTTTAAAAAGGTAAATATCTGTTAATATATGTTACCTTCTATCTATATAAATGTATAGAAAATGTCTAGAATATGTTTGCCTAAGAAAATGGGATTTAGGAGATTTTTTTAAACCTTTATTAAATATTGTGCTTTATTTGAATTCTTTATAACAAGCATGTTTGATTTTGATAAAAACAATAGAATGATTTTCTGGAAGCAAATGTAGAACTATTAAGTGATTAATTTATGATGGTAAGAATTCTGATGATTTGGAGGCTTTTGTTTATTGTAATTTTATGCAATATAATATTTTAAAATACATTGAAGAAAAATCATGATAATTATTTAAAAACAGAAATAAATCTTTAATTTCCAAATTGACAGAGGAGCATAACAAAAGCTCTAATAATCAAATGTAAAACAAAAAGGAGTTGAAGAGTGGAAAAGAAAAACCACAGTAAACATACAAAAGAAGACAATAAAAATCCAAGAATCTCATATTATCTCATATAGTCTGAATTTTATATTGTGAATAGCTCATGTTCATAATAAATGTAAACAGGTTTAAGTTGCAAATTAGAACACGGACTCTAACAGATTGGATTCTTTTTCATCTAATGGTTTGCTGCTACAACAGACACACTGATACAAACAACCCAGAAAGGCTGAAAATAGAGGAATGGGAAAGAATATTACTGGTACAACAGTGGCAACAGAACAAGACAGCTACACACCAAAACAGAATAGGACAGCAATTTTAGTAGCAGATAAAAATCAAACTTAAGGCCAAAAGCATTTACAGAGATAAAGAACTCTATGTAGTTATAAAAGGAAAGGACTCACCAAGCAGATATAACAGTCATGAATTTTATGTACCTCACAGCAACACAGCTTCAAAAATATATAAATCAAAACTGACTGAATTACAAGAAGAAACTGATAAATCTCTAATCAGAGTAGGAGATCCTAACTCACTGTATTAGAAACTGCTCCTCCAAGGGGGAAAAAAAAAAAGATTCTTATGACATAGAAATTCGTATAATATTGCAAGCTTGATCTAACAAATATATAAAGAATAATGCGGTCAACAAATAGAGAGTGTGCATTATTTTCAATAAAATAAGAAAGATGTACAAATAATCAACTACATAGTAGAACACAACAGAAGTCACAACAAGTTTCCAAATTCAAATATCAACAAATATTTTTGGACCCAAAGGCAATTAAAAACTATTAAAATAGTAAAGTATAGAACATTTTAAAATGAGATTCCTAAATTAGTCAAAAGTGTAAATCACCAAAAAATAAAATAAAATATGTAGGGCTAAATGAAAACAAGAATTCTACACAGCCTGAGCTGTGGGGTAAATTCAATAGAGTTCTACAAAAATATATTTACATAAAAATGGGAGACACGAAAATAAATGTCATAAACTCAAGAAGGTTAAACTCAAAAAAAGAAAAGGAGAAAATAATCTTAGTTAAGGACTAGAATATGAGTCATTTATTACATAAGTACTGCCAAAGGGGTGGAGGGGGGGGAATAGTATGGAACTGGAGACACACCATAAAGACGGAAGAGTGTTCTTTCTAGGGGCAAAATGGTGGAGATGTACTCCCACCTAGACAGTTACTGGCTACAGGCTGCCTGAGGGTGGCAAGGATGTAGACCCCAAGCACTTCCAGCTCTACATACCAACAGGTAGCTCCAGGACCCAACAGCAGTTCTTTGAAGATTTTCAAGTACAAACCTTTAAAGCAAAGTCAACAGAAGGTATATGGTGGGCATGCTGAGCTGACCCATAGAATGCAAAGTCTTCTAATCGCAACCAGAAGAATCCAAAAGTCACTTGTTT
>PVHX01003358.1:0-20551 GCA_004024805.1 Geosciurus inauris
ATCACATGATCAGATTTTTCCATCCATGGATTTATTGGCTGAAATAGTTACTAATATGACAAATATATTAGCCTATAATGAGGAATGCCAACATGGAGCACAGATGGTCTCCTCCAACAAGTGACAATTTGAAGCCTCAATTTATCATGAAACAAACAGAACTGTTTAGAACAACAATATTCTAATCATGAAAGAAAGAAAATAGGAGCACAGTAGCAATGAATAGCAATTATAATTTTATATTTTAGATCAAATTTAAGGAAACATTGGATAATGGAAATTTTTAGAAAAGACAGTTTTAGGTTCCATATCTAGTATTTCAGTTCTTTATTGAACTGAAAACTATTGCAGTTGTTGTGGTTGATTACATGTGCATTCTTGCTATTCTTACTATCTGTAGGGATTTAGTGATGCATGCTTTTGTGGTGTGTGTGTGTGTGTGTGTGTGTGTGTGTGTGTGTGTGTTTGATATAACCAAGCTAATTTCTGTATACTCATCTAAGAAAATGCCAACAGGAAAGTTTGACAACAGCACCTGTGAGAAATAGCATAAAGAGCTTTGTGTATACTATGTCCTATGGGGATTGGTGATTGTTGATAAAAATCAATTATATTCTTTACAAATAAACCCAGGGGTTGGAAGATGGCAAATATAGTGTATTGGTGACTTTACACAGGAATTGTCCATAGAATAAGTAGCACTCAGTCATGCTATGGTTGTGGAACACAACCAAAAACTAAAATAAACAACACTCACTTACATATACATCCACCACTGTACTGTGTACAACTGGCTTAAACACAGCTGTGCCAAAACAGAGTCCCTTCCTATGCCTGTCTTTATTCCCTTCTACTATTTACATTAATTGCCTGAAATCTCTTCCATGCAGATTTCTATCTCAAATGTACTTGCAAAAATGGGATACATGTATGGCAAGTTTTAGTGTCCAGAGAAAAGTAGTTCCAATTTCAGGAGAAAAATTTTGTACAGGTTTTTATAACTTTGCTTTTGTATCTAAGATTAGATTCAAATCTGACTATATCCCAGTGCAGGAATGAATTCAAAGGAGAATTCAACAGAGAAGTGAGTCTTGGCTCTCAAGCAGAGAAAGCAATCAATGGCAGATAAGTGAAAAGGCAAAAATCCATGGTTTCATGTCATATGTGTGGAGTATGTGCATAGCCTGCATGAAAAGCATAACAATTCTGTGTGAAGAAAGTGCTGTTCATATGATTTAATTGAGTAATTATCATTTTATGTACTGACTTGCTTACCCATTTATTGATCTATTGATATTGATACAAATATAAAGAGTTACCCTTTTGATCCTTAAAATCAAAATAAGGTTATTGCATTCTGCCAATTTTGAATATAAGGTAATGTGACAAAGAATTTGTGTCAGCCTTGAAACTGGAAGGAGGAAAGACAAGAGTGAGAGATGGAAGGTTCTGGTGTGCCAAGTCTTGGGGGAGATACTGGCGTGAGGGAAGGAGAGTGGTAGATCATATATATTTCAGAAAGAGAAATGCATTTGGTAAATTTGTAATCATAAGCATATGAAAAATATTTTTTCTTGGTTGAAATACTTCTTGTTATTATTCCCATACCTCACAATCAATTCTGTTTTATTTCTGGGCATTGCGGATTCTAGAATTTTTTATGTCATAGCATGGTTGGTAGCATTGCTTTGTTGCTTTTATGACATCTGCTGCTTATGATTTGCCTTGCTTTATAAAATTCTAAATTATCTGATATACATTGAAATGTTTTTTACAAAAGATATTTTTATTAAACTACAAATCCCCCAATGGTTGTTTTTGTACATTTTCTAATGGGGCTAGAATGACTTCAGTATTATTTGATAAGTTAATGGCAGTTTAAATGAACAGATATATTTTTATCACTAAATTACAAATTTAGTAAAACAAAGTGAAAATATATGAAGCGCTTAATTTGTTCTATTTTATATTGATATGTAACCATGAGATCATTTCACTATCAAGGAACAAATATTTTCATCATCCCTAAAATCATCTGCTACTTTCTGCTCCATCCATCCTACCCATCTCCCTTATTCCCAAACAACAAATAATCTGTTTTCTGTTACAACTGAGTTCACATTTTATATTGACGCAACAGACTAGTTTTTGGGGGAGGGGTGAGAGATCTGGCTTCTTTCTTTCAAATCAGTGATTTGGGGATCACTCATCTAAGAAAATGTACTTTGTTGCATTTAACATTTGTTCATTCATTAAAAAGTATCCAAATTATCTTACTGAAGTCATAAAAGATATCCACATTGCTAAATTTATTAATTTTCAGATTTTGTACTCATCGCATTATATGTTGTTCAATGATTCTTTTAAGTTATACATGACAGTAGAATCCATTATGATAAAATTATACAAGCATAGAATGTATCTTATTTTAATTAGGACCGCATCCTTTTTTTCCTCATTTTTAAAAATTTGTTCTACTTAGTTATACATGACAGCAGAATGCATTTTAATTCATAGTGTGCAAATAGAGCACAATATTTCAATCCTCTGGTTGTACACCATGGAGAGTTGCACCATTTGTGCAATCATACATGTACCTAAAGTAATGATGTCTGTCTTATTCCACCATCTTTCCTGCCCCATGCCTCCTCCCTCCTCCCTCCTCACTCCTCACCGTCCCCTTTGCCCAATCCAACTGCCCCCATTATGGATCAGCATTCACTAATCAGAGAAAATATTCTGCCTTTGGTTTTGGGGGATTGGCTTACTTTGCTTAGCATGATATTATCCAACTTCATCCATTTACTTGCAAAAACCATAATATTATTCTCTTTTAATGCTGAGTAATATTTTATTGTGTATATGTACCACAGTTTCTTCATTCATCTACTGATGAACATCTAGGTTGTTTCCACAGTTTAGCTATTGTGGTTTGAGCTGCTATAAACATTGATGTGCCTGCATCACTATAGTATGCAGATTTTAAGTCCTTTGGGTATAGACCAAGGAGTGGCATAGCTGGGTCAAATGGTGGTTCCATTCCAAGTTTTCTGAGGAATTTCTATACTACTTTCCAAAGTTGTTGCACCAATTTGCAGTCCCTCCAGCAAATATGAGTGTACCTCTTCCCCCACATTCTTGCCAGCACTTACTATTGCTTGTATTCTTGATAACTGCCATTCTGACTGGAGCGAGATGAAATCTGAGAATAATTTTGGTTTACATTTCTCTAATTACTACAGATGCTGAATATTTTGTCATACATTTGTTAATCATTTGCTTATCTTCTGTTTAGAAGTGTCTGTTTAGTTCCTTAATCCATTTATTGATTGGATTGTTTGTTTTGTTGATGTTAAGCTTTTTGAGTTCTTTATATATCCTGGAGATTAGTGCTGTATCTGATGTGCATGTGGTAAAATTTGCTCCCAAAATGTAGGCTCTCTTTTTATCTCACTCATTGTTTCTTTTCCTGAGAAGAAGCTTTTTAGTTTGAATCCATCCCATTTATTGATTTTTAATTTTACTTCTTATGCTTATGTTAAAGAAGTTGGGGCCTAATCCAAAATGATGAAGATTTGGACCTACTTTTTCTTCTATTAGATACAGGGTCTTTCGTCTAATTCCTAGGTCCTTAATCCACTTTGAGTTGAGTTTTGTGCATGGTGAAAGATAGGGGTTTAAGTTCATTTTGCTGCATATGGATTCCCAGTTTTCTCAGCACCATTTGTTGAAGAGGCTATCTTTTCTCCAATGTATGTTTTTGGTGCTTTTGTCTAGTATGAGATAACTGTATTTATATGGGTTTGTGTTGGTGTCTTCTATTTTCCATCATTGACCTACATGTCATGTGGTGCCAATACCATGCTGTTTTTTTTTTTTTTTTTTACTATTACTCTGTTGTATACTTTAAGGTCAATATTGTGATGCCTCCTGCTTCACTTTTCTTTCTAAGGATTGCTTTGGCTATTCTGGGTCTCTTATCTTTCCAAAAAAATTTCATGGTTGCTTTTTCTAGTTTTATGAAGAATGTCATTGGGATTTTAATAAGAATTGCATTAAATCTGTGTAACAGTTTTGGTAGTATAGCCATTTTGAAAATATTAATTCTGCCTATCCAAGAGCATGGGCAATCTTTCCATCTTCTAAGGTCGTCTTCAATTTCTTTCTTTAGTGTTTTGTAGTGTTTATTGTAGAGATCTTTCACCTCTTTTGTTAGATTGATTCCCAATATGTTATCTTTTTCGAGGCTATTGTGAATGGGGTAGTTTTCCTAATTTCTCTTTCAGAGTGTTCACCATTGATTTATAGAAATACATTTAATTTATGGGTATTGATTTTGTATCTTATTACTTTGCTGAATTCATTTATTAGTTCTAAAAGTTTTCTGGTGGAATTTGTTGGATCTTCTAAATATAGAATTATATCATCAGCAAATAGGGATAGTTTGAGTTCTTCTTTTCCTATGTGTATCCCTTTAATTTCTTTCATCTGTCTGATTGCTATGACTAGAATTTCAAGGACTATGTTGAATAGAAGTGGTGAAAGAGGGCATCACTGTCTTGTTCCAGGTTTTAGGGGGAATGCTTTCAATTTTTCTCCATTGAGAATGATGTTGGCCTTGGGCTTAGCATAGATAGCTTTTACAGTGTTGAGGTATGTTCCTACTATTCCTAGGTTTTCTAGTATGCTGAACATGAAGAGGTGCTATATTTTGTCAAATGCTTTTTTAGTATCTATTTAGATTATTATATGAATTGTGTCTTTAAGTCTATTGATGTGATATACTACAATTTTTGATTTCTGTACATTGAACCAGCCTTGCATACCTGGGATGAAACCCACTTGATCATTGTGCACCATTTTTTAAATATGTTTTTGTATGCAATTTGCCAGAATTTTATTGAGAATTTTTGTGTCTCTGTTCATCAGGGATATTGGTATGACATTTTCTTTTCTTGATGTGTCTTTGTCTGGTTTTGGTGTCAGAGTGATGCTAGCCTCATAGAATAAGTTTGGAAGGGTTCTCTCCTTTTCTATTTTACAGAATAATTTGAGTAGTATTGGTATTAGTTCTTATTTGAAGGTCCTATAGAAGTTTGCTGAGAATCCGTCTGGTCCTGGACTTTTCTTGGTTGGTAGGGTTCTGATGGCTTCTTCCATTTCCTTGCTTGAAACTGATCCGTTTAAAATGTGTATATCTTTCTGATTCAGTTTGGGTAGCTCATATGTTTCTAGATATTTTTCAATATCTTTGAGATTTTTTATTTTATTTGAATATACATTTTCAAAATAGTATCTAATTATCTTCTGTATTTCAATTGTGACAATTGTGATATTTCCTTTTTCATCATGAATTTTAGTAATTTGAGTTTTCTCTCTCCTCTTTGTAAGTGTAGCTAAGGTTTTGTGGATTTTAAAAATTTTTTCAAAGTACCAATTTTTCATTTTGTCAATTTTTTGAATTGTTTTTTGTTTCAATATCATTGATTTCAGCTCTGATTTTAATTATTTCTTGTCTTCTACTACTTTTGGTGTTGATTTGTTCTTTTTCTAGGGCTTTGAGCTGTAATGTTAGGTTATTTATTAATTGATTTTTAATTATTTCAATGAATGAGCTTAATTCAATAAACTTTTCTCTTAGCACTGCCTTCATAGTGTCCCAGAAATTGTGATATGTTGTATCGATATTCTCATTTACATTTAATAATTCTTTTATCTCCTCCCTGATGTCTTCTGTTATTCATTGTTCATTCAATATCATATTATTTAGTCTCCAGGTGTTGAAGTTGCTTCTATTTTTTATTTTATCATTGCTTTCTAATTTCATTGTATTATGATCTGATAGAATACAGAGTAGTATATCTATTTTTATGTATTTACTAATAATTGTTTTGTGCCATAATATATGGTCTATTTTAGAAAAGTTATCCATGTGCTGCTGAGAAGAAGGTATATTCACTTTATGGATGAAATACTCTATATATGTCCATTAAGTCTAAATCATTGATTGTATTATTGAGTTCTATTGTTTGTTTAGTTTTTGTTTGGAGGATCTATCCACTGGTGAGAGAGGTGTGTTAAAGTCACACAGTATTATTGTGTTGTGGTCTATTTGCTTCTTGAAATTGAGGAGAGTTGTTTAATATATGTAAATGCTCCATTGTATGGGGCATAGATATTTAATATTGTTACATCTTTTTGATATATGATTCCCTTAAGCAGTATGAAATGTCCTTCTTTATCCCTTCTGATTAACTTTAGTTTGAAGTCCACTTTATCTGATATGAGAATGGAAACCCCTGCTTCTTTACATGGTCTATGTGAGTAATATGTTTTTTCCCATCCTTTCACCTTTAGTCTGTGGATGTCTTTTTCTATGAGATGAGTCTCTTGAAGGCATTATGTTGTTGAGTCTTTTTTAAAATCCAATCTGCTAGTCTATGTCTTTTAATTGATGAGTTTAGATCATTAACATTTAGGGTTATTATGAAAATATATTTTGTATTCCAGTCATTTTTGTTTATTTTTCATTTTTAACTTGACTTTGTCTCTCCTTTGATTGGATTTTCCTTTAGTGTATTTCCTCCCTTTGCTGATTTTCATTGTTGTTTTTCATTTCCTCCTCATGGAATATTTTGTGAAGAATGTTCTGTAGTGTTGGCTTTCTCACTGTAAATTCTTTTAACTTTTGTTTATCATGGAAGGTTTTTATTTTGTTATCAAATCTGAACCTTAATTTTGGTGGATATAAGATTCTTGGTCGGTATCATTGTCTCTCAGAGCTTGGTGTATGTTGTTCCAGAATCTCCCAGCTTTGATGGTCTGGGTTGAAAAATCTGCTGAGATTTGAATTAGTTTTCCCCTATTTGTAGTCTGCAACTTTTCTCTTGCAGCTTTTACAATTCTATACTTTGTATGAGAGGCATTTTCATTATAATGTGCCTTGGTGTGGATCTTTTGTAATTTTGTACATTTGATGTTCTGTACACCTCTTGTATTTGATTTTCCAATTTATTCTTCATGTTTAGGAAATTTTCTGATATTATTTCATTGAAGAGGATTGTGCATTACTTTGGTTTGTATCTCTGTGCCTTCCTCTATCCCAATTATTCTTAGACTTGGTTTTTTTATGTTGTCCCATAATTCTTGAAGGTTCTGTTCATGGTTTCTTACCATCTTCACTGTGATCAACTTTATTTTCAAGATTGTGTATTTTGTCTACATTATCTGATGTTTTGTCTTCCAGGTGATCTCGTCTGTTGGTGATGTTTTCTATTGAGTTTTTTATTTGGTTTATTGTTTCCATCATTTCAAGAATTTCTGTTTGTCTTTTTTCAGAATCTCTCTTTCTTGAAGTGATCATTTACTACCTATATTTGCTCTCCTATCTCTCCTTTGGAGTGATCAATTGTTGCCTGTATTTGCTGTCTTATATCATTCTTTTCTTGACAGATCTTTTTAATAGTATATGTTCTGAACTCCTTCTCTGACCTTTTATGTACTATGCTGTCAATAGATTCTATTATTTTTGCATCTTGGTTTGTTTTTGGTACTTTCTTCCCTTGTTTTTTCGTGTTATCTGTGTATTACACTTTCTATCCTATGATCTTGTAGTGTCCCTGCAGGTTACCAATAACTCGTCTTTAAGAGGGTAATCAATATTACACCACCCAATGCAAACAATATGCAGCCTTAAACCAAATAGCTCCTGTTTAGACAATTACAGTTTTGTCACAATAACCAGAAATAATGTGTTTTATTAACGTCTACTATATAAATAGTAGGTTTGCATAATGGTCTATAGTTTCTAATAGTGGTCAAAAGGGGGGAGGGGTGTAAGATACAGGGTTTATGAGGTAGGAGGTAAGAATATAGAGGTATTAGATCATAGGAAGAGTGAAAGAGGAATCAGGAGAAGTAGGCTAGCAGGAATACATCTAGTGTAACCAGACGTGCAGGGACCTTGTTGATAGTCTTTCAGGTCCTGGCTATTGTTGTTAGATGGAAGCAGGCCAAAAGAACCACTCATTGGTAGATGGGGGACATAGTGCAGTTGCTCCTCCTCCTCTGCAAGTGCCTGGCCTGCGATCTGCACTTCCTCCTCCTCCTCCTCCTTTATGGAGAATCACATTCTTGTGAATGTACATAATATTGGGATTTAAATGTTTTTTGTTGCACATATCTTTTGATTATTTACCAGTACTATTCACAGTTTAACCTTTAACTCCTTCTTTCTAAATATAGGAGTACTCTAAGACTTTTCCTTGAACTTCTTATGTTTGTCATATGTATTCCTTTTCCAAGTCAGAGCACTCTATCTGCATGCTTTAAATATGATGAATATGCAGATTGCTTCCAAATAATTATCTTGTTCTGGACCACTTCCTGAATTTCATGTTCATATTAATTTCTTCCTACTCTTAGATATTTAACTAAAAACAATCTTATTCATCTGTCTACTATTTCCCTCATAGTCCCCATTCAAGTGATTGCCACCAGTCTTATGAAGGCAGCAAAAAGAGTAAAAAGGAAGGAATATGACAAATGGAAAACAAATAGCAAGATTATGTTTTAATTCTAACCTTATTAATTACACTAAATACAAATGGCTGAAATATAGAATTAAAATGCTAAGATTCATTTAGATGAAGAATTTAAAAAATTTAAACTCATTTAAGTAGAGAGTAGAATGGTGGATACCAGGTTGTGAGCTGGTAGTTTGTGGGGATAGTGGCAAAACAATGTGAACTCTCAGTCCAGAAGAATAATTTCAAGAGATCTGTCATGCAAAATGTGAACTATAGTTAATAACACTGTCTTGCATTCTTGAAAATTGCTTAGAGACTAGATTTTAAGTGTTCTAAAAAAAGAAAAGTATGTGAGGTGATATATGTGTTAATTAGCCTTGTTCAGCCATTCAGTGATATATATGTATATATTTCAAAACATGCTGTACACAATAAATTTGTACAATATATTTGATTGTCCATTAGAAAAATATAAATGAGCAAAGTTGCTAGAACTATATGCTGCCTCCAAAAAAATGGACTTTAAATATAAATACACAAAGGAACTAAAAGTAAAAGAATATAAAAAGGTACACTTTGTAAAGATATACTTTGTAAATATTGATCAAAAGAAGTCAGAGTGGCTATATTAATATGAACCTTGATTTCAAAGTCAAAATATTGCCAAGGATGACAAAAGACATTTCATAATGATACAATAATCAGTTTAAATCAGGTTATCAGGAAGACCCAATGATTTTAAATGCATACCCACAAAATCAAAAAACCATAAAATATGTTACATAAAAACTGATAGAATTACTTGGAGAAATAAATCACAATTATAGTTGGAGATTTCTATATGTGGCTTTTAGTAACTAGTGAAAGATGTAGACAGAAACTCAGTAAAGGGTTTTTATAAGGATTTTTACAATTTCATCAATCAACTAGAAGTAATCTATAACTGTAGACACTCAATTCAAGAACAGCAAAATACACTTTCATTTTAATAGTACATGGGACATTTGCAAAAATTGACCATATTCTGAGACATAAAGCATGTCTCAATCAACAGGCTAAAATTTAAGTTAGAATATATATTCTCTGATACAGTGGAAGTAATTTGGAAATCAATAACAGAAAGGTTATGTGGGAAATAACCAGGTACTTAGAAGCTAAAGAACACAATTCTAAATAACCCATGGGTCAAAGAAAAAATTAAAGGGGCAAACTAGAAATAATTTTGACTAAATGAAAAATATCAAAATTTAAGGGATGGTACTTAAGTAATACTTATCATATTTGGTTACTAAATGCCTATAATAAAAGCCAGGTATTAATTACTGCAGCTTCAATTTTAAGTAAATAGAAAAGGAAGGGAATTTAATAAGTAAGCAGAAGAATAAAATCACAAATATATTCCAGTGTAGAGATCAATGAAATAGAAAACAAACAAACAAAAAAGAGAAAAACAAAAGCAAAACCTAGTTCTTTGATATGATCAACAAAATTTTGTCTCTGAATTAACAGAATGAAGTACAAAAAGAGAAAATGGAAAAATTCCTTGAATGAAACAAACAAAGCTTACCTAAGAAGAAATAAATAGCAAAAGTAGGACTATATTTATTAAAGAATTTGTATTTTTCACTAAATTATACTCATGAATAAAACTGCATGAGCAAATGATGTCCCCTCACCAGAACTGAAGGTGCTGGCATTTTTGATCTTGAACATCCCAGACTACAAATCTGCGAGAAATAAATATTTTTTCAAGCCATTTATCCTATAATATTTCACTATACTCTACAAGCTTACTAATACAGTCCTTTATTATAATTGTGTTTTCTTCTAGAGAGAGAATCTGTATTCTTGCTTTGAGTTTTGGATATGTTATGGTTTATAGTGCTTTTATGAATAGTGTTATTTTAAAATCATATCTTATTGAGTGATGACTTAAATAATGCTTTTAATTTTGTAAATTTTTTTCAGTTGATAAATTTGCTGAGATTTTTATAGCTATTGATTTTTCTTTTTTTAAATTTTTTTTAGTTGTAGATGAACACAATATCTTTACTTTCTTTATTTTTATGTGGTGTTGAAGATTGAACCCTGTGCTTCACATATACAAGGCAAGTTCTCTACTACCAAGTTACAACCCCAGCCCAGCTATTACTTTTTCTAATGGTAGATGTTCATTTCTTGATAGTTCATATATTCCCTCCCAATCCTGCATCTCATTATTTTTATTTCATTTTCATATTGGTCAATACTATCAGAATATATTAATCATTAAAAATAATGTACATAAAGACAATGGAATCTGTTTCATTCCTTACCCATTGAATCCACCGCTTTTCTAGTCTCCCCATGAAAATTTTTCCATTGATACTGATTTTTGTATATCATGTTTGCATAAATAGTCTTTAAGATTATCCTAGTAGCCAGACGCCATGGCGCAAGTCTATAATCCCAGCACTTAGGGAGGCTGAGACAGGAGAATCGCGAGTTCAAAGCCAGCCTCAGCAATGGCGAGGCTCTAAGCAACTCAGTGAGACCCTGTCTCTACATAAAACACAAAATAGGGCTGGGGATGAGTCTCAGTGGTTGAGTGCCCCTGAGTTCAATCTCCAGTACCAAAAAAAAAAAAAAAAAAAAAAGATTATCCAAGTATTCTCTGTCTTCCAATATGTGTGCCCCTTGGATTTGCCTCATGTTGAGTAGGGAACAAACTTATTCATTAACTTTTGATAAATAGAACATAACAAAAGAAACTAGATATCACTTCCAAGAGTCAGATCTACAGAGAGACCCACATAAGTTAGCTTACATGTGGGTCATGTGAATCAGTCAAAATTAAGTGAATAGGCTTAGAAGGAATTTTCTTAGGCCTGCCAACATTCATGTGAGTGAATTTTGAAGCACAACCCTCTTGGAAATTTGAGATGGCTAGAACTCTGATTGACATCTCAATATCAGCCTTGTGAGAGACTCTGGGGCAGAAACACCAGCTAATCTGCATTAAAATTTTTAATTCACAGAAACTATGATAATAAATATTAGTTGTTCTAAGCTGCCAAGTTTTCAGGTAATATGTTCACCCATTCTTTAAGAAAATCTCCTGCTTTCTTACTTTGTTAAGTGTTTCTAAAACCATCACTTTAAAAATAATGCTTTCTTTTTTTAAATAATAACAGGGTAAAATTCACTGACATATTTTTGAATACTGAAGCCTTCTTGCATTTCTGGAATATATTCTGCTTCATTATGACATATTTTCTTGGGTTTTTAGTTAGCTAATACTTTCCCCAGAAGTTTTGCTTGCATGTTTATAAGAGAAATGATGTCACAATTTTGCTTATTTGTTTTGTCTTAGCATTACATAGACTTCCTTTTTTGCTCCTTTTGCATTTTCTTAAATGAAATGAACGAATAAAATCTATGATATAAAAATTTGTTATACAGGTTTTGGTAGAATGACATATAAAAGCTTCTGGACCTGGATTTTTGGAGAAAGGGAGTTATAGACATTTAATTTTCTATAACATATAGTGAACTATTCAGTGCTTTATTTTTATCTTTTCTCAATTTTGCCATTTTATGTTTTTCTAAGAGAAACATATCCATTTATATAGGTTCACATTTTTTAAATGTAGTGGTCCTAACACTTCAGCTTTTTAAAACTTCTTTTTGTCTTAATTCTCCTTTCTGTTCTGCATTATTTTAACTACATTATTATTTTAACTACATCGTTCCTCTTTTTTCTTGATTAACCCTTTAAAATTCTTTCTTGATAATCTCTTCAAATAGTAGTTATGTTTTATCTCAATCTCAATTTTATTTTTTCCTTATTTTATTATTTATTTATTTCCTTTGTTTCTTTAGACATTGTTATTTTACCACCTCTGTCATCAAGCATTTGTTATCTTTTATTTAGTAGCCCTTATTTCTTGATGTGCATATGTTAACCATAAATTTCCTTCCACTACTGCTGTAACTCTTATATACTTATAAATGCATAGTTTTCATTGTCATTAAGTTTCATTGCCACCAATATTTCCTGATTACTCTTATAACTTTATTTTAAACCCAAGGAATAATTAATAATATGTAGCTTAATTTCTCTATATATAAGAAATTAAAAATATATTTCTTTTATTAATATAAAATTGAGTTGCATTGTGAAAAGAGAACTAAAGCATCATTTTATTCTGTGGAATTTATTGTTGCTGCCTTCATGATTAAACACATAATCTATTTTTTGTAATGTTCTTTGTATGCCCCAAAACTGTGCTTTTTTTATGTTAACTATAGATTTCTATATATCATCTGTCATCCTAACATTGTTTTCTCACACCTTTAATGCCATTGCATACAGCTTTGTCTAGTTGCTTTCTCTGTAATGCTTGAAGTGGTTGACGGTAGGTTTTACTTATAGTTATTTTAATTGCTTGATACATTATATAGACATATATTTAACTTTATATATGTTAATATGTTAATAATGCTATATATTCTTTCTGATCTTCTTTGTATCAGACACACATCTATTTTTCCTTTATGTTATGTTTTACTTGGATTCCATTAGATCTTAGAAGGGGCACCTACAGTTTTTGTTAACATTTGATCTAAGATCTAATGGGGGCACCTACAGTTTTTGTTAACATTTGTTTGGAACATTTCCTCCATATGTATTACTTTTAAACTTTAAATATAAACTTTATTTAAATATAACATATTATATTTAAACTTGGACTTAGAGTATGTCTTTTTTATTTTTTAACTTTCTATTCAGAGTTTTATATTGCCAAAATCTTAATGAGTTCATATATGTTCTTATAAAAATAATATAAACATTTTCTGCAAAAGATACATGTAAACAGTTCAGATGTTAATAGGGAAAAGTAGTTCATTTAGAACTAAGAGAACCATATTACAGAGATAGTAAATGGTCTTGGTTTGTAGCTTCATAAAGTGAATTATTTGTCCCAAGTTTGACTTACTATGGAGGCTAAATTTCAATATGGTATAAATTCCAGGTTTATGAAGAGATGGGTAAAAATGAATAAAACTTGGAGATCCCTGAGTCACCTGCTTAGCAATGCTAGTACAACTGCTGAAAATAAGGGTTCTTTTAAATACTCCCATGTGAGCTGTATCACAGAGCCCTACCCCTGGTGGCTTTCTTGGCATATAACTGTGGTTCAGTGCCAGCTGCACTGAGGCAGCGCATGAAAAGAAAGATTGAATAGGATAAAGTAGTAATTATGCTTGTGCGATTTGCTAGGTGATTGGGCTCTTTAAATGAGAAAGTTACTACTTGGAAAGACACAAAAAAAGAACCTGAATAGAGTCTGAAAACAATATTTGGTAGTATTTTTCTTTTCAGGATTGACTCTAATTGTAATTTTAATAAGTATGTATGAAAGGAGCAAATGATTTATATTCCAGTGTGAGCTCTAATAAATATGTCTGCATGTAAATCATCATAGTTTTATGCCCATTTTTTATCTCTTTGTTTGAACACTGTTTAGATGTATTTTGATGTTTTTTAGGGTATGATGTGTGATTTTGAAAATACATATTTGAATGCAGCTTCTCCCTTGTGAATCGATAGTAATAAGTTAAATCAGAAAATACTGTTTCTCTTTAAAGCTTGGCCATTCTAGGGCAAGTTACAAGCTCTTATCTCAATGTTTTACTTTCAAGTTGTCTAAGCAAATTGGAAATAGTGCATTGAAGGCACTTTCACATGTGATATCTGTTAAATGTCATTTACAATTTATGTAGTCTTACACAGAATTTTCCTTTCTATCTTTGGATACTGATAAATAAAATTTGTTCCCTGCTACTTTTTTTTCTTATTTGGCCAAGGAAATATTTAAATATATCTTATGGTGCTATAGAAAGACAAAGCTATTACTTAATATTTTATTCATCAATTCCATTGTATGTATAAATTTGCTATGAGTTTCCTTCTTTATGATTATATTTAGTTTGGCAGTGAGAAGATATGTTTATCTTTAATCCAAATAACTTCTTTTAAAAATAACGTCTCTTAACCCCCAAACCTGAAGGTAAATGGTAAATTGTGCAATCATAAATTTTCATCTATGTGAGAGGTATTTACATTAAATATGCATGTCATATATAATATATGCATAGCTGAGAGCAAAAACTGCCACAGTGTCAGAGAGGAATCATTTAAAGACTTTATTCCACACATCTAAAACACTATAAAGAATTAATTAATCCTAATGCAAAGCCACACAAATATGCAACTGTGTAACCTTATTTTTTAAAGGCATAATTTTATATAGGTTGATAGCTAGAGATAGATAAATATAGGTATAAACATAGATAAATTTTTCTTTTAGCTGATCTCTTTGTCTCAAGATAAACACATAATATGTAAAAGGAAAGGAAGACCAAATACATATATGTATATATGAAATTTTTATGCTATTGCAATTGAATACATTAGTTTCATTATTTTAATTTTCTCATAACCTTGTCAATTGTGTCAATACTTTGACTCAGTATGGGTCAATCTCAATATGATAAGATAGGGAAGAAAAAGATTTTTTTTTTAAATGAAGGAATTGCTCTGATCTGAGGTCTAGCTAATAAACCAAGAGAAATCAGAGGAAGCAAGAGGATTGAAGATTTGAGAACATTTAATAAGAATGACCTCTCTTATTTGTAAAGCTCTTAACGGATTTCACCCTCATTAGTAACCACTAATATTGTAGATCTCAGAAAGAGCATTTTCAGTGGTAGAATCCTGGTTAATAGGAACTAAAGGATGAGTGAATGGGTAAAAAACAAAAGCAAAGAGAATGATTCTTCTTTGGAGAAGTTTGAAATTAAAGGAATAATGAGGAAAGAGGACTGGAGGACCAATAGAGGTATTTCTCTACATTATATTTGGCTTCATTGAAACATGTTTATGCATAGAGGAGAAATGTATAAATGAAAAATTGAAGGCATAAAAGACATCAGAGATAACAATATGATATATAGCTGGAAGAGAAAAGGATTTCCCTGATAGAGAAAGAGTGAAACAAGAAAAAGAAATTAATATAGATAAATAGTTCCTGATAGCAACAGAAACATTGAAGATGCTTATTTTATAAGATTCTGTAATTACAGAGGCAAAATATCTTCTGAGAGAATGTTGAAAGAATTTTAGAAACTTAAAAGAGAGTATAAGTTGGTAACTGAGGTAAGAAATAGCATAAAAATTAAATATGTGTTGCTGAAATATGTACCCAACTTATATTAGAATAAGTGGACACAGTTTAGTGAATTCTGCAGCAATGTCTGGAAGAAAGGGAACAGAGCATGTGGTAGTTTTTCCCCAGGGTTGGAGAAAATGTGAATGACAGAGAATTTGTAAAGTGGGATGTGAAAAAAAAAATATTATATTTTCCACTTATTTTGATTTTTAATCCCTGAGATGTTTTAAAAATTCTGAAATGAGTTAAATTTGTGAAAATCCATTTAAACAAGAGAAAGTTTGTAGAATTGAGCAAAATTCTGGGCTGAAGTTGGTTGAGAATGCCCTCATTCCACCACATATACACATTAGATTTATATCCATGGAAAGAAAATGACATACAGAAACAACCCGACTGGCTTTCGTTGACATTTGCCTTATATGGGCATGATGTGATAATGCATTTTACCGTGATTGCCTGAAGTTGATTGACTGAGACCCAGTTAGTTGTAAGAGTATAATCTTAAGCTAGTTTACACGTTTTCACATGAAGCTTAGGTACAGTTCTCTATGTACAGTGGTCTCCCTGGGCCAAATTTTATCACCCATATATAGAAATAGACATAGGAAAAACTTACCAACTTAACGTATATAAGGGTTAGAGTTTTTAAGAATTAACCATTGCAGTTTGGCCACCCAAAGAAGGCATTGGCTTCCTACAGTTTTCCATTGAAACCAGCAAAGGTCCAATGTTTCAGGCAACTGATTCTCACCAAAGAGGAGGCTTGTATCCTAGCTCCACACTGTGCCAGGGAAGAGGCTGGCACTCAGTTATGAAAGCAGGTATGGTGTGCTTTCTACATAGTAAAATTTCTTTTATAAAGTTTGGACTGGAACTCAATTGCTCCACCAGAGAAGAAACTGGTGTTCCCTCCCCTGTCAAGGCCAACACACTGGGTTTACCATAAAACAAAATTTTTTTTTACCATAAAACAAAATTGACTGTGGTCCCATGATCATATCAGAAGAAGGGGCTGTTGGAAGAGGGTTAAGTTGGAGTCAATATCTGACTCAATATATTGTAATCTGGTCTTACCAATGGAGGGTGGGAGTTCCTTGATCTTACAGGTTAAAATTCAAAGCCCACAGGTTGTGAATGTCACCAGGAGGACTAAGATCTGCTCCTGACAGATTTCTGTGCTGTACCACAGTGCGTGATGGGACAACTGGCTAGAGTTTTCCCCTCTGAATTCTGTTTTATCATTCTGGTGTATGTGTGTGTGCTGACTGGGCACTTTCTGACAATCCAAAAACTCTGGACACATCTTCTCTAGTATGATAAAGAACAGATATTGATGGGATAGAGAAAGGGAGATACATAAGGGATGATGGGAATTGGTAATTTTTAGAGTAGGAAGATATCAGTGGACTAGGGACAGTGCAGACCAGTGGCTATAAGTGGTGAGAGAGGCAAGAAGACAGGGGTTGTGATCAGAGAAGATCACAGGCAGCACTAGTGAGATATGTCAAGGTTCAAACCAAAGGTAACATACTGTAAATTTGGTTTTAAGAAATCTGTACAACTTAATAGGTTAAAAGTCTCATAAGAACTTATATTTAGGGGTTGGGGTTATAGTTCAGTGGTAGAGCACTTGCCTGGCATGTGTGAGGCACTGGGTTCGATCTTCAGCCCCACATAAAATAAATAAATAAAGGTATTTGTGCCCATCTACAACTAAAAATACTAATAAAAAAGAACATATTTGGCAAAGTTATTTCTGGTGTATATTTCTTACTGATAACTGTTAGTATATTTTTTTCTGGGGCCTATTAACAGTATTCAAGGGAAGAGGAAGAAAGATGAGTTGATGAAGGAAATTTAACTCGATTTATTGACTATGAAAAAGCAAAACAACAAGAACAAAAGTCACCACTCTGTCTCCTAGAAATAAGGATATTACAGGCTATCTGGTGGACTTTCAAAACATTTTGGCTATTATAACATTGAGTTTGATTTATTTATTGGATTGAATAGAGGAAGAAAGATGTTCAGTGAAGTTCATTAAGGCTCTGTAGCTTAAACTTGGAACATGAACATTAGATGTAATCACACTACTAATAAACAACTACCTTGAGCGTTTAAGTTTTTTAATAACATTGATTTTAATTTTGGTAGTAAACTTAAAAAGGAAAAGTAAATAGTTTCACAAGTTTATTCTATGAAACCTGCTCTTAGGGAAGTAGAAAATGTACAACACAGAAGGATTAAGAAAATTATTTTGGGCCTACCCATTTCATGATATGCACTGTCAGAAAAAGTTCAATAAAAATCATTTTTTAAATTAAATGCATTTTTAATACTTGAAGAAAAGATTGGTCTAGGATTTCTATGATTAGCCCGATGTAAATAAAAGCCAAATCAAACCGAGTATTTTGTTTGGCACATTATATCTGAAATCAGATGCATCTTGAAAGAGATGGTATATTCATTTTAATAAATTATTTTAGTAGCATCCTTATTAACTTGCATTACAATTCTAAATTTTCATGTTGCAGAATTGGTTGTGATGAAAATAGCCTGTAAAACATGCGGTATCTCATATTATTGTTTTATATAATTTATAGGTTCAGTCTTAAATTGGTGCTGAATTGATTGTAGAAATTAGCAAATGGAGATGATGGAACTGTGGCCATTATAAACATAGGACGATAGTGCACGTTAACACTACCCCTCACTCTAAGCTCCAAACAGCAAGGTTGGATATTGCCAACTTTAAGATTTTTCTCTGAAATTGTTTAAGTAATAACATCCAAACTACAAAATCAGCAAAACACAAAGGGGAATGTGCACCTTTACTTGTCTCTCTGGCTAGGAAAATTCCACATGGATTTTTCTGGGTTGTCTGGATTGCAGTTTTTGCTGACAGCATATAAAGGTTTCATTCCAGATGAGCTTAAATCAGAACTAAATATCTGGTTTAGCCACTGTGAGGTATAGTTTGCAATCATAGAAAAACACCAGAAAATCTAGCTATGCTTTAGTTTCGCTCACTTTTAGGCGCCTAAATTGTGATAACTTATAGTTGATAATTGTCCAAAAGTTCAAAATTGCAATATTTTTACTCTTCGTGAGAAGAGGAAAAAAAGAAGGATTTTTCATGTCTCTCAGATATATTGGCCTATTCTCCAAATGACAGGTTCCTGACTGATCAACGGTACCACCTGCGACTAAAGCTCAGTAATATTAGTCTGTGGAATGGTTTCATTCTCATCTCACACCTCAGAGATCTTGCGCTCAACCCCAGGCATCCCTTGTGTGTTTAAATCAGCTTAACGGCTCATACAGTGTGCTGATTTCCTTGTAGGCCTCTGTTTTCTCAAAAAGTGATCACCTTTTGCCAATGCCCTCAGGATTAAACAGGGCAGTCTGGTTTTCCTTTTCTGCATTGGCTATACCTTTGTAGTCAATAAAAGACTAACTAGAAAAGAATCAGCTGATGAGAGAATCAATCTTCTGGAAGCCTCCCCACAGTTTTCTCATCATTTTTGTGCCGTCTGTCATCTCAGATTGTAAAATGGAAACCAAAACTCAGTATGTGGGAAGACTTTTACTGCTCCTTGTTAACAAAAACAGTAAGACCAGGGGTTTTGATCTTATGAGTGTATAGGTAAACAGTAAGCTGTAAGTGCACACTCTTGAAGTGGCTTTTCTCTGTTTCTAATGGAGGTTTGCAAAGAATTATCAAAGTGGTATCAAAAAGGTCTCCTAACATACTGTAGTGTGGATATCCATTCTGAGGAGGTCAGGTTAAATCTGAAGGTCTTACATATGATGATACTGGGGTATCTTGTGGTACAGCAAGCAGTACTACATCCTTCTTAATAACAGTTATAGAAATACAGAAATACAAAAAGGATCATTTATGCATTTAGTAACAGGTTATCCCGCATTAATTTAATGCCATAGCATTACATTTTAAATCAAATGACATTTTGTCTCATTTAACTTTTATTTGAACAATTTTACTTCACATAATTTGCCTTTTTGTGGACTATTCAAAAATATGTATGAAACACATTCAGATTACTTTGGCAGATAAAGGTCAATTCTTCATAAAACACATTGTATATATTTTCTCCAGCCTCAGAGATTTTGAAAGCAATTTTTTTTTCTCCTTTTACTTTATGATTTTAGATCTTGTTTGTGGCTTGAAAGCATGATGAGAAGAGGGAATTTAAACTTCCTAACTGATCCTATTAAAACACAAAATAATTTGAAGAAAATTTTTTCCTTGGTTAGTTTAGGATTTTAGTTACAATTCTATCAAGATGTTTAACTTCTCCATCTGCTAATATATAACACATATTTAATAAAAATAAAACAGTATGTATCTTTAAATGTGTGAAGTCCGTTGTAAGTTCTTTTGATATACACTATATTAATGAATTATGAGGAAGTGGAATGATTTCATTGCTTCCATTCAATCTCATTGAAATAGCCCAATGATTAAATTGTTACTGCTTTCTGGAGCTGGGAATGTGGTTTGGTGAGAACAAGACTGGCATTTTTCTACTGCTTGTTAGTTCACTTGTTACTGGAAATTTGTGACAATATTGTATTTTGTATTCTGAAGATATTTAAATTTTTTTGGATCTGTGTGTTATAGGGAAAGAATACTATCAGAAGTGGAAATGATAGCTATTTTCCTAAATACATGGAACTTATTTCAATTTACATTATATGAAGCTTACCTTTAAAATGGAAACATGGGTAATAGAACATTCTTAGCTCATCATTTTATTGTTTTATCATTAACAATTATTGACT